>JBAMYA010069242.1:0-25808 GCA_037176975.1 Arrhamphus sclerolepis
ACTTTACATATAACAACAAGAATGTAAATTGATCCTAACAGTGAAAATGTTGCGGCTTGTGGAGAATCATCTTAAGATCACATATAAATACAGAGTTATAGTGGGACCTGCAGTCAATCATCCTGGCTGCAGGCTTTCACAGCAGGACCGCCAGTCTCAAATGTTTCTTTGGTGGTGATATGAAATAAAGGTTACAAAGTCTAAGTGAAGTTAAACTAAGACTCACACATCCACATCTAGTCATGATGGTCTGTTCATACAATTAACACAATAACAAGCACAAGAAAACATATGCTAAGTAGCTAAAACAGATGGTTACCTGCAATAGCCAATGGCTAGGTGTCAAAAAAACAGCATCAAATGACATCCACCAATCAGATTGGCCAGCTGTATTGCTTCATATAATAAATACACCTCTCATACAGCTGTTGTGGAAGTCAAATCAAACTGCAGAGACCCAAACCATTTTTTGTACCACAATGTTTAATTCTGCTGAAGAGTTGACCGTTTTAACATGGGAGTCATGGGGATTTGATCAGTTTTAGAGCCAGCACCTAGTAGTCTGAAACTGAACAATATAACTACTTCCTTGATGGCTTCAATCTAGAAGTGAACATTGTTACTGCTTGTTCTAAACATCTAAGGATGTTAGTCTGAATGATTGCTCGTGCTCCCCCCTATTTATCAGCTAAAATAACACATATCTTTCTGTTGACAATGGAAGCCAAAGAAGGGTTAAAAGTGTTGATACACTTTCTAACACTGTTTGTTGACTTTTTTTTTTAATTGCAGTTTTGCATTTGATTACTTATTCATATATTAATTCTAAAGTAGAAATCACTAAACATTATAATACTCAAAGCTGGATTGATTCAAATTGAAACCATTCAGTCTCAGCTTCTGACACCTAGACGTCTGAGAGTGCACTGAAGTAGATTTAAGCCTTCTGTAACTCTTTGGAAACGATCAATTGTATTATTAGTCCTTTCCTTTTTCCCCTCTACACACAAATTTACACTTGGGAATAAAGGTCTCTAATCAATAATTCCATAGCATTAACAGAAAGCTTCCAAAGGCTTATTACACACACAGACAAACACAATAACACTAACAACACTCTAGATAAAGTGTTTGTAATGCATTTATGTCATGCTACCCATTTGAAAACCACTACCTGGAAAATCAGTCCTGTTATTTAAGCTCAGAGATCCTTGTGCTCGTCAAAAGATGAGAAAAAGACATGTTTACGCGTGCTTGCTGACATAAATAATCACGACAATTCTTAAGTCTTTCATTTGCTTTCTGGTTCATTCCAAAGATACAGATTTTTTTTTTGCTCTTTCAACTGCACAACACATCCAAGAACTCATCTAAACAGAACAAATACAGTCATGACAAGATGCTGTTTTCAGTCATTGTCTTTCTTTATCCTGTCTTTCTCTCACTGCCCACCCTCCTTACCCCATCCCATATTTCTCATCATCTCATTGTCCTCCCACTCAGACCGAATCGAGTTTACCCTTTTCCATCCAATAAAATTTTATCAGCATACATATGAGAGGGGTGAAAACTAAACGCTAAGCAGGCAATAATGGAGCATCCGTGGATATGTGGGTGAAAACAAAAGTCAAAGAAGACACTTGCAGTGCTTACTCTCGCATCCTCAATAAAAAAGTGTTGGAAGTAAAGTATATTTCAATTCCCTCTTTTTCTTCACTGTTCCCCCTGCTTTCTCCTTCTTTGTGCCATATGCTCAAAGCTCCATCTTGAGCTCATTTGCACTGTTACACGCACACACACACACACACACACACACACACACACACACACATATAATCACACACAGACACACAAATCAGCTCAATCAAAGGACGGGAACAGCTGGCTTGCTCGATATGGATGACTACTTGCCTGTCAACTAGACTCATACCACACAGACACACACACATATACACACGCACACCATCATCATTAAAACTGTCGTGTCCTGCTGTTTTGATAAGGAAAATGAGTGAGAGGTACAGAGACAGACAGACAGGAGGGTATTAGAATCAAAAAATGCAAACATGCACTCAAACTCGTGACATCAGAAGTAAAATGACAACGCGTGTCACTGATAACCATCTCGACCAGATGCTCATGAATAATTTTAAGCCGTAAGTTGGGAGTGTTGTACTTTATCATATAATACATCTGTTTGATGAAATTAATGATTAGTCAAAGACTTTTGTTCTATAAAATAAATATATTTTTAGCTGTCAGATGCAAACAAATTGGAAATTAACATTAAATCTTAATGTCTGAGTGACATTTCTATAAAACGACTTACAAATTGTTTACATCCTATTGAAATTAACCTCTTATGATACTTAAAGAACATTAAGCTTTTTTTAAATTCAGATCGAGTGGTTTTAAGCTAATATCTGATCTATTTTTTCAGTTAAAACAAGCAAAACTCAAACATTTACACAAAATCCCAGACATTTTCTTTCTCACACTTTCAGCATGATCCTGCAGTTCAAAGTCTGCCTGTCTTTCTTCAGTTTGTTTAGATGATCTTTCTTCAAACTTTTGTTTAATAATTGTTTAAGTGTCTATTATTCTGTATAAACTGCCAGCTTTAGCTGAGTGGGTTAGTTCCTGGGGGAATTTGTCAAGCACTAAAGACACGTTGTTGGTGTACTTCCTACTTTTCAGTTAGTAAGACCTGTTTTTCTTCTTATTGAGCTAGCTGTATTGAAATTAGTTTTTTTTTAACTGAATAAAAATATATACTTAAATTTCATTAAAAATATTAAGGCACTAAGTAACAACCCAAAATCAGTCTCTATGCAGATGATTTGCTATTATATCTAAAGAACCTGCATAATTTTATACAGGAATCTTTTATTATTATTAATAAATTATCCAAAATTTAAACTACATGAACTGGCAAAAATCAACCACTTTCTGAAAATGCATGGGATTCAAAGTCACGCTTAATACCAGTAATATTAGATATTTGGATTTCAATGTCTCATTCAAGCTGTCAGAGTGCCTCAGTCTTTATTGTACAAGACTTAAAATGCTGGGCCAACCTTTCACTTTTTTTGTATAGGCCATATAGTTCAATTAAATTGAATAGTTAAATTAATTACATATTGTCAATATTTCCAGTTACTCCCACTGGAAATTGTTTCAACTCAGTTACTTCAGTAGTAACACGGTTCTAATGGAAAAACAAGAAACCCCAAATCTGTGTACCAGCACAACAAAAGAAAAAGTCATTAATTCTAAAATTACCACACTTTCAGTACTGAGTTAATATCTAACATGATAAAACAAATCTAAATAATATATTGCAAAATTTAGTAAAATGGGTCCAAAATGATAAGCATAACTCATGGACAGAAATAGAACGAAACCAATGCAAAAAAAAAAATGTTATTTATGTTGTTTCAGACTTACCCTTCCTTCCAGATAAAGAAAATTAAATACTTACTACAGTATTACAATCAAATTGACTATCAGCCTGTTGGAAAGTGAATAAAATCACAAAATCATCTTTAGCACCATGACAATTCAACACAATCTTCATTTTCAGTTGAATAATCCACTTTCTGTCACTCGCCTGCATAACTTTTTTTAAATTGATGAGGAAGAACAGTTTCTTCATTTCCCACAATTATATTCTATAATTAAATTAATATTAACACATTTAATAACTTACTGCAGCCCTGAGGCATCATCAAAACTACAAGTTCCCAAAACCTGTTTCTGAAATCTATAAACTTATATCAAGTTACTACCCTCCTGATATCCAAATGAGCACAACTGCTACATGTCCACAAAGTATTTAAGTAGATAGACTCAGGTGGCCAGTCAGGTTCTGCAGGGCAGTTTTGACACAGCGGTCTGGGATGTGCTCATCATGCCATGTGGGCATCAATTTAATCAATAACAGCAAAGCAAACTATAACAACTTCTGTGAGGACAGCATCAACTTAATCAGGACTGCACATAATGTAAAGACTATATCCAGAGAATGGAAGAAATTCCACCCAAATAACATCAGAGCCGTGTGGGCAGGAATGAAGCATATCTCAAGTTTCAACAACAAAAGCCGCAAGCAGGAAGGCAGCAGCTTGGACAGTCACAACGTGTTGAAGAACAGTTGCAGTTGTGGTTTCCCTGATAGACCATCCCACACTCCATTTGACATTTCCTCATTTATCAGATAATCTCACATTTTGCCTTAAGCCCCCATGGCCAATCCTTTGGATATAAATCGCCCAACTCCAACCTCCACAGCAATTGAAGTTTGTCTTTTTTTTTTTTTTTTTTAACATTATAAACCATGCATACTTAACACCTGGGCTTTTATTTTTTGCATGTATTAGTTGTAAGCATATGTTTTCATTTAGTCTTTTTTCTTACCTCTCCTGAGTGACTGAGACTCAGCTTCGGCAGTTTATTCTTCACATTACCGGAAGTTCCAGTGAAAGGCTGGCTGCTGTTCAAACCCTCTGTGGCCACTAGATGGGGTTTGAGTTGGGGGGAGTCACTGGGTGCCTGGTCCTGGCCATCCATAGGTCGAACATATGCGGTGGGCTTCTGCTGCACTGCAACTGGCTTTCCTGATAGGCTACCAGGTGGAAATGTGGGTGTGGTCAGACCAGATGTGGGTGTGGTTAGACCAGGAGTGGGAGTTGTCAGGACCGATGTTGAAGCCAGTGGGGAGCAGGATGAGGAGAGTTGAGAGCCTGTTTCATTTTCAAATGGGGATGATTTGAAAGGTCCACCATTTTCTGTGTTAGTGGAAGACTTGAAGTGACAGCCATCTAAGGTGGACGATCGGAAATTGCTACCATCTATGAAGAAGAAGAAAAAAATAAGTAATAACCGATAGCTTAACAGTGGACTGTTGAAACATAATTGTCGGTGGACTATTATCTTTCAACAGGAAGGTTGTTTAAAGCATAGTCCTTTTTACGTTTGAATATAATTGTTTCCCTGGCTTTCAATATCAGCTTCTTTCAGGTTTTAAGATTAAGATTTAGCCTTCTTTTCCTGGTTTCTCCTCTTTTTTTTTTTTTTGTTATGCACGACGTCTTCTAAACCCAGGGTGGAAACTTTACAGACACAGAGAAAAGGCCAGTATGGATTTAGTTGAACAAACACATGCCTTGGTTGTTTGATGTCCGGCTAGATTATTTGAGTCTTGGTCCAGTTTGGAGAAAATAAATTTGATATGATTTGTGTCAGACTAACACTTTGAAAGTGAGGTTTTAGTCTAACACAATTATTTTCTAACGTAAATTGCAACAATTGTTTCATCTAATTCAAACAGCCCACAACCAGATTTATCCTAAAATGTTAAACTCCACTTTTAGAGCGTCATCGAGTGGGACTTACCTGGGACAGTATGGGTCCGGGATGAGTGTTTTCTAGAGGAAGAAGAGGAAGAGGAGGAAGAGGAGGAGGGGCTTGAATCTTCTTTTAGACCCAGTTCATCTTTAAGCGAGCTAAAAAGCTCCTCGTGCCTCTGGAGTTGCTGTTCTTCCAACAAAGACATTTTACCTCTGCTGCCGGAAGCTCCAGCCACAACCTGCCCCTGCCCGTTCTGACCTAAACCCAGAACGAGGCCAGTTGCTTGGGTACTTTGCCCGTGGCCTCCCCTCGACCAGTCCATAGAGCTTCTTGCCTTTTTTGAATTCTGATGTGGAATAGTTGCTGCACTGGACGTTGATGTGGCCACAGCAGGCGGTTGCATGAAAGCTGTGGATGAGGAAGGTGCACTTCCCAACCTTTTGTCTCCACTTCCCTCCTCTCCACCTGCACCCATTCCTCCTCTCAAGGCCTCACTGAAAAGCTGGGACTCCATGGCCGGTCTCTCTGCTGATGAAAAGCTTGGGGTCTGCTGCAGGCTGTTGGTGTTACTGCCTTTTGGAATTCCCACCAGGTGGCTCTGGTTGGAGTGGCTGGTTAACAGGTCTTTCATTTCTTCATAGGAACCCAGCGTGTTCTGCACACGACTGGCCAATGCATCACCTTTATTAGTCTAAAGGAGAACAGAAAGAATAAAAGGACAAGGGGAGAGGAGAAACAGAAGTGCATTAATTAAGGCTTTCATTTTTCTTTTTATCCAGACTTGATGAAAAGACCTCTTTACTCATTTGAAATTGAACTGTGAAAGATGGATAGGGTGACCACTGACCAGACATCAGAATGACATGATTAATTAGATACATGCCATCCTTCTACTCCAGCCTGAAGCAGTGAAATTAATGGTGCAGGAATCATTATTAGCCTGACCATTGATTATCAACCGTGATACATGGAGATAGTGAAGGTCCTACTGATATGTGATAGTAGAGCACCTTACCTGAGATGTTCCTTAAAATAGCTCAAAGGTACTTTCAGTGTCAGTCAGTGACAGATTTGTTAATGATCTACGCAATTTGGTCATTTAGCTTTTTGAGAGGACATGGTGAATCATAATCATCGCAAGCAGCTCTACGTCTGATCACATTCTTGCAAAAAGAAAGGATGAGAAGACCGCTTGAGACTTTTTTACTTTCTCTGCTTGAACAACACACAGTGAAACAAATGCACAAATGCACAAGATCTGCAGCAAATAGATTAAGTTTTACATTTCTTCATGAATTACAGATCAATCGTAATGTCAACAGCAAATAAAATCAATGTGAAAAGTTTGATTTCATTTAGCAACTGCTTAGTGGTTTGGTCAATAGATTTTCTCAGCCTTAAAGGCGAACGTACATAATAGGTTATCTGGCTGATCATTACTGTGCTAACATGCTGTTAGTCACAAAAGAAAATGATGATCTTTATCTAAGTTTCATGACATTGTAAATTTGCATCTATTTTGATTAAGTAGTAAATGATTTTTAAAAGAGAATGAGATATAACTCTTCTCATATCATGTAGCATCAAATACTAACTAATACAAATGAGGTGAAGAATGAACAAAGCCATTAAAGTGTTGATTTTTCAACTATATTCATTGTGACTGTAACAAAAAGCAATTTAAAATCTAGCATTTTAAATGTTAAGACTAAGTAGCACTTTGTTAAAGACTTGCTTTTCAAAGAACACAGTTCTTGTGTTTTGTGTGTCAATAAGTGTGGTTTCATTTTTCCTATAGAAACAGCATTAGACCATAAAAAAAGAATAGTGTAATAACCTGCAATGATCCGTGGAGAGGTCTCAGTGCTGAGGAGGGAATTATGACTGTGATTTTATGTGTTGAGCACTTCACAACATTGCAAATCAGTACAATACCCTCGCATTTACTCTAACAGGGGGTCATTTAGCCATCACTTGATGATAATTGCAATATAGTTGTAAACTTTTTTTTCATACCCAGATCAGTCCAATGTAAGTTTATAAAGCTGGGAGAGCTTTAATCTATGTCTTTGCATTTAGATGGCACGCTGACAAGTATGTGGGTTTGTGCCAGTAAAACTTGTAACATTGCTTAATTGTTAAATGTACTGTAGCTAAAACGCCGGCCTGCATGTTTGGCAGGCATAAACATTCCCATGTTAAACATTTGCTGGCTTAAATTATTTGCAATTTAGTGTGATAGATCAGGATCATTGATACATCAAGGATTATTATTATTATTATTATTATTATTATTATCATTATTATTATTATAATAACCCAAACTGATGGACAAGTGAAAACACTCACGGCTCATGGTGGCAATACAGGAAAAAGAAGGGAAATGGCCTAACACCTCTAGACAAAGCATCAGGTTCAAGGGTTGGATTTAGCATCTTAATCCCACTTCCCCCTCTCTCTCTCTCTCCTGCAAGGGTATGCTACAGATACAACACATGTAGCAGGATGTGAAACTGGATGGAGGCTAGACGGATATTTCTTCTCTGATCTGGGTCTATGATGTCACATTAACCTGAACATCTTAACCACATAATAAATGAAATGCTTTGAGTTTAGCGCTGTCCCTAATGGAGACAAAAGTTGTGTTATATCAAGGGTTGGGGGTGTCCCGTTAAGTCTTGCATTTGACTGGAATTTCACATCCATGAGTTTATGTTACATAAGTCTTCTAAGACGTTTTCTGGAGAATTCAAGCTTAATTATATCTAAAAAGAAAAAAAAAACAAAAAGCATCAAGAACCTCTATCAGTATAGGACTACGCCAAAATCATGTGACAAACTCAAAAACAGGTAGGAGACCCTCCCTTGCTCTCCCCTGGAGGTTTCCCTCACCTAAACCAGAGGGTCCTCTTTACATGATTCTTTATGTTGTGGTGGTACAAACACAGTCTTTTGTATGCTACAGTACACATGTACACCTGACTCTCCAGGCAGGATCTGAAGATAGTGTGTGTAATAGCTTATGTTAATAATTTTCAATTAAAGCTGCACATTTGAGGAGAAAGATTAAAGAGCTAAAAGAATATCTGTTGACTAGAAATTCCACTGGTACCAATGCCATACTTCTGGTGAACCACAGACAAAAGACATCAGAGAATACCTGCAACAGCTACAAACCACAGTAAAACCCTCAAAACTACAAAGAAATAAAACAGAAATAAAATATTTACAAATGATGCATAGAAGAAGAGACAAAATAGCTTTCAAATTATCTTAATGTATGTAATTTCTATGTGTACACATCCAAACACTGCACACACCATGGTGAGCTTAAGTTAGCTGTGAATAAATTAGTCCATCTCTTCTCCAACTCGAGCTCATGAATAAAAGATCTGCTGGATGAAGAGGAACAGAAAACACATTTATGGAGGTAAAATGAAAAACAGAGAAGGAGTGAATGAATACCTATCCGACTGTGTGTGTGCGTGTGCGTGTGTGTGTGTGTGCAAAGAATAGATTATCCCAAATAGCTGCTAACAGCATAACGCTCCTTAACAGGATTAGAGGAGGAATTAGCTAATAACTGACACAGAGAATGAATACTGGAGAGAGGGAGAGAGACGGAAAGAAGCACAGTGATGGACATATGATAGATATAAAGGCACAGAGCTAAAAAATACCTTGCCAGAAGACACTAGAAATCATGAAAGTACAATAAGTACTATTTGCAATCACTTTAAACGGGTGATGTTGAGCTCTCCCAGAGTAGTTTGGTTTTAACGATGCCTTTTTAATCTGAACATATCAAAGAATAATGTGAGCATAACAAAATAAATTGCTTCTAGGGCAAATAAATCAGCAGCAGAAAATAGCAAGGTATGCCAAAGTTGTTTTTCCAGGTTTAGAGGGAGTGAAAAATAAACTGCAAGGACGAAAAACATTACTTGAAAAAAAATCTAGAATATGAGACAAACACAGTGAATGATGCAGTGACCCAGTGTCCTACCTGAATTACTCTCTCTTCATTTACAGCTTCAGTTAATGACTGTGATTAATGAGAGATGTTAAAAGAAAAAAAAAACAGTCTGTTCAGCAGAACACTACGAAGGACTTACTGATAATAAACAACTGCATGTCTCACAAATTAAATCAAATACCAGTGCAAATGTTTGAGCTTCTCCGATTAACATCTGATAGTATTCTATGCTTGTAAAATGAATGACTGTGGATTTTGACAAGCAAAGTGAGAATTTTCAATATGTTCAAGAAATAATGGTAACATTTTACTAATTATTAATGTCTGCCATTTTTTATTTTTCAAATCACCTGAGAACATGAGCATGAAAAATAGAGATGCTGATTGCGCTCCAAGTCCTTGTCACTGAGTAACCCGCTCACACTGGAGAGCAAACACAGTTCATCACTAAAGATGATAAACCCAGGTAATGGTATGTAACACCTTTATAGAGCTGAACTGTATTTAAGTACAAATAAACCTTTCTAAAAGTCAATAGACACCTCTATCATACAATGTATTTATATTACACCTTTCTAGTCTTGGGGTCTTTCAAGGTGTTATTACAATAAGATGAGACGAGACGAGACGAGATGAGATGAGATAAGATAAATCTTTACTGTGATCGTCATTTTAATAGTATAACAAAATTAGACGTACTGTTTACTCAGTTACAGAATGCTTGTTGGGATAAATGTTTAAATATAATAGGCTACATCCAAAGGATGCATAGTGTTAATTCTGGGATATCAATCAATATTTATGCACAACCCACCCCCACCCCACCCCCACCTCTAAACTTTTGCTATACAAATGCAACTCGTACTCCACACTCATGCACACACACTGCATAACTAAATAGCAAATGTTTCTCTTCTTTTCTGTTGATAGTTTTTTTTTGGACTTTCTATATATTTTGTTAATATATCTGTCTGTCTTATGTTTGTATGTTTGTATTTTTATTGCAACACAATCCACTACACATTCACTTACCTATTCTACAACACACCGCACACCTCACAACTCTGCACACACCACACCTTCACCATCTGGTCTCTTTGTCTGTCCTGTCCTTTAATGTCTCAATATTGGTGATTTTAATCCTCTCGGACAGAACCAGGGCTTCAGGTGTTATTAAAATATGTTAGAACAGACTGCCAAAGAGAGCTGGAGAAGGACTCTCACTCACACCTATGCACAAAAAAACAAACAAAAAAAACACTTCTGCTGAAAGCTTAAAATGCATATATATGTCATAACGTCAAAAGGTTTTTGCCAATGATGGCATTAACTTTTTATATATGCAGTTAAAAAAGGATACAGAGTAACTCTGAGGATATTCAAACCCTAAGAATCAGAAATTATGAACAAACCTAATGAAGTTCACCTGAATTTCTGTTCCCTGTTTAAGTGTGTGCAAGTTCAATAATATAATCTAGGTCTTGAGCTAGTAAACAATTGTTTTACTTTGATCAAATTACAGTAGCCAACATACATGTTTCTCAAAATAATAAATGAATGTATGTAAGATAAATGATCATGGGGAAATCAAGTATGTACGTAATGCATACCAAAGCATGATGATGAATAAACTGAAAAGTGGAACAGTGTCACATCACATCATAAAATGAAACTGTGATATAGGTTACATCTATGGCTTTACTGTCCTAACGTTTCAACAACAGGCATCCAAGTACTCTGTTTACTTTCTGGAATGTAGTGTAGCAGTTCTATATGCATAAGTTGAAGGTAGCTAGGACTGCAGTACAGTTGACACAGGTTTCCAAAATAACTGGAGAGGCTGCAATAAGTTTTTGTCAGTTTATTCAGTAAAAGCACAAGGCACTTGAACGATAATAGTTCATAACAAATAAGTTAAAACCGGCACTGTTCTAACTGGCTTACATCAACACAGGTGTTCCCATTCAAAGAAGAAAAACGCGCACACAAAAAAGGAGCAACACTGCAAACTAAAACCAAGTCTTAAAACAGCACCGGATATTTCATCTGAATACAACTGCTGCAACAAACCAGGAGTGGCATAAAGTGCCAGGTGACTACTGTAAGTGGCCAATAAACTGTTTAAATATTTGTCTGATAACTAGAACTAATAAAATAGTGGGAAAAAAACAGTGACAGGTTAAAAGCACACAAACCAGTCCTTAAGGTAAATTCTTTTCCATAAATTACCCTTTTGTCAGCTTCCATCCTTGAGTTTGTCATAGAGCAACTTCTATCATTCACGTTATCGATAGCTGCAGTGTGTGCTAAGTTTGACAAAATATCTGTGGTGAGTGGTGTCCTGCAGCATATGCCTTGATTCATATGACACGAGAGGGGAAGTAGGTAATCACGTAGTGCGCTATATTGCATTCTGTGATCTGGCTACCCTGGGGCTCTCTGCCGCTGGGTCCTACTGCCCTTTCCATTACACTGGCCCTTGTTTGGAAAGGTCACTGTCCCGGTGACGGTCACAACCAAGGGCCAGACACTAACATTTGAGTTTAGTGCTCAACCACCTGCGGGACAACATTCACAGAAGACTGATTTACAGACCTCGGAAGACGATACATGTTTGTATGTTGTCCAGCCGCGGTTCTCTGGGATCACCTTTGGATAACACTGGAATCAGTAGCCACTAAATTACAAGTGTTCTTCCTTGGGTCACTCTGTTGGTCCGGATCGACTGCAGGCAGTGGGATGCTTATCTGTTCAGGGCTACATGCAGCATCAGCCAATGCTTGGGGCTCAGAAATAACAGGGGAAAGGACTCCAAGGTGTTGTGAGCTTGGTTCAAGGACCATAACGAGAGCCTCAGTTTCACTTTCATTATCAGATGACCCTGAGTGCATCAGCAGTGGATGGTCATCTGGCACACCAGGGTCTGATGAAGGTTCATTTCTATCTTAATGGACATCTGCACTGGACAACACTCTAAGCTCTAAGCACCCAGTATTGTGTCAGTCTGGCAGTTGGCTCCTCATGCGACGTGCCTAACAAAAAGTCAACATGGACTCGAGGTTTCTAGCCAAACATTAATTCATAGCCTGTGGACTTGTGCTCCATAGTATTATAAGCATAGAGGACTTCAGGTAAGTGTTGTGGTCATTTTCTTTTGTTCTCTGGATGAAGGGTATGTAACAAATCATGCAATGTCCCATCAAATCTTTCACACTGCCCGTTGCCCTCAGGGTGGTATGGTGTAGTTCTACTTTTCTTAATTCTGTATATATTGCATAGACATTTTAGTAAGTCTCCTTCAAAGTTCTTTCCATGGATCCTTTTAGGAACTCTGGAGGTGTAGAACCATTTTTCAGGGAGAATTTTTTCTACTGATCACGAGTACCATAGGCTTGGGCAAATTTTTAAAAGACGTCTGTAACAATGAGGACATTTTCTCCTCCATCAGAGGCTTTGTCCAGCAGATTGAAGTTTATGGCCACAACTTCTAGTGGCTTAGAGGCCACAAGACTTCCTCTAAAACTATAAACTTTTGGTTGAACTGCTTTTGCCAGGGTACAACGATGGCATTGTTGGCAGTATTGTTTGATATCCTGTCCCATGAATGGCCAATAACACCTCTGCCTCACCAGACTGGTGGTGCAGTCAATACCTTGGTGGCTGTGATCATCATGAAGAGTTTTTTAAGACTTTGGCTTGTGGTCGTTTTGGCAACAAGAATTTCAGTATTTGTGGTTCACCTGGGGGCTGCGTTTAAGACACTATCTTTAGTTTTTATTCTTGTCCATTGTTGTGTCATCTTTTTCAGTTGTTTAGACTCAAAACTGAATTCTTGTTTTGAAGGGAGTGTCTGTCTTTTCCAACACTTAAGGAAACTGCCAATGACTGAATCTGTAGCTTGAAGTGTCTTTAAATCAGCTGTAGGCTGAAATGGGAAAGCTGAGATGGAGTGGCTAGAAACAGTGAAAAAATGGGACTGGTCTTGCACTCATCAGACTCCTTCAGGGACCGTTAGGCCAGGAGCAACTGAAGTATATGCTTAGGAGCTGCACTTGACATGACAGTGCATCACCATTTTTATTTGCTGGACCTGGGCGATACTTGAATTCAAAATTGAACACTGCAAGTTCCAAAGGCCAAAGTTGCTCCACAGCACTCAGGTTTGCTGTTTGCAGGTAACTGAGTGGGTTATTGTTTGTGAAGACAAAAGACCTATTCCCCAGCAAATACTCCGGAAACTTTTGGGTTACAACCAATTTAAGGGCTAGAAACTCAAGCTTTCTTATACTGTAGTTGAACGTTTTTTTCTGTGGGTTTGAAACCTTGGCTTGCAAATGCAATAGTCTTTATCTTCCTTATTGGTCTTGAGACAATACAGCTCCCAGCCCGGCATGACTTGCATCGATTACTAAGACAAATGGTTTTGTAAAATTGGCATAACCCAAAACTGGTGCAGTTATCAACATCTGAGCATTTGAAAGTCCTGTTCACAATCATCCCCCCAGACATCCCCTATGGCTCATTTTCCTCCCCTTTTTTGTGCCTTCTAGGGTTACCACTATTTTATGAAGAGGGGCTGCATATTTTGCAAAGCCTTCTATGAAGCGCTGATAGTAGGATGCAAAACTGAGAAATGACTAACGTTATACAGGTGGTGTACCTGGGCCACTCAATAACACCATTTTTTTAGGGGTCAGTGGCCACCCCTGCAGCTGAAATAACATGGCTCAGATAGCTGACTGCTGATTGGGAAAAGTGGCACTTTTCCAACTTCAACTTCATATTGTGTTCTTTGAGGCGGGACAAAACAAGATCAAGCTGCTGGAGATGTTGCTCAAAGGAGGAAGAATAAATGATTAAGTTGTCCAAATAAAGCAACAAGGACTGGAAGCTTTGATCTCCAAAAATGTGCTCCATCAGTCTTTGAAAAGTGCTTGGTGCATTGCAGAGCACAAAGGGCATTTGATTAAATTCAAAGAGCCTGAAAGGCGTACAGAAGGCTGTTTTAGGATTCTCCTTTTCTAACATTGGTTACTGGTTGTAGCCACTTGCAAGGTCGAGCATTGAAAACCACTGAGCACCAGTGAGGGTGTCCAAGGTCTCCTCAATCCACAGCAATGGGTAAGTGTCATTTCTGGTTTTGGCATTAAGCAATCTGTAATCAACGCATAGTCTCATTTCTCCATTTTTCTTGAAGATCAATACAATGGGTGATGACAATGGACTCGAACTTGGTCTCACCGCTCCATTGTCCAGGAAATCTTGTATGTGGGCCTTTACCTGCTTATATCGTGATGGCGGGAGGTAGCGATAGGGTTGCTTTACAGGAATGTCATCTTGAAGATGGATCATTTGCTCCACCAATGTTGTGCAGCCCAAAAATCTGTTTCCTTGGCTAAACACTGCACTGTGGCTTCTGAGTTGCTCAGCTGCCTGTTTAATTTGACCTGAAGATAGATTTGACCAGGACAGACTGGACAAGTCAAGCAATGGATCATTATCTACTGCCACTTGGTGGATTATAGCAGCTGTATCTTTGTCTTGTCCCTCCTACACAACAACAGCATTTCCATGGTGCAAGGGGTCCATGACATGTAGCTCCTCAAGTGGTGTGAGGGGCTGCAGCCAAAAGTCTTCAGAGCCCACTTTGACAATTTGGATTTCTTTGATCCCTTGATGGACAGCAAGTAGTCCAGATAAAACTAGGAGGCCTGCTGGTAGCTGACTGGTCCCCAACAAGGGTTCAAGCAACACTGATGGAAGAGTGAGATGGGCAGCAGGTGAGCAGACTGTGTGGATCCATTTTAAAGAGCCAGCTGGAACGCAAACTGCTCAACCATTATACCTGGGTAATGGTTGAGCAGTTTGCGTTCCAGCTGGCTCTTTAAAATTGATCCACACAGTCTGCTCATCCTTGTATATAATAGAATTTCTCTGTTGACAGTTCACAAGCGTTGTCTTCACCCCTTCTCAGCTGCTTGAACAACAGACGATTTGAAAAGGTTGGGACAAAACCGTTCAAAAAGTAAGCTATAACAACAATGAATAATATTCATTCCAAGGAAGCCACTCACTGCTGCCTGCTATTCAGTGGGCTTGTTTGGGTGGTCTTCGACAACCAGGACACCCGTTTTTGTCAAGGTATTACCCGAGACATTAACTGCAAGTTCCATGTAGCCTTTATTGGGGATTTTGAGTCAATTTGCAGCCTTAAGCCACAACCAATGACACTTCTTCAGTAATCTGATCCTATGTGGCTTGAAGTATTTTTCAAAGAAGCTTTCTCGAATAGTGGTCCCCAAATTTCAAACAACTTCGTAAACCTGCCTTGCCAAATCATTCACAGAATGATTCATCTTTTTTTTGTGTATGATTTTATTATTACGTTTAAATTGTTTTCTTCAATTAATTTTATTAATACAAATTTTGTTAAATTTTTCTTTCATCTAAATGTCTTGGTAAAGCACTTTGAGTCTCCTTCGTGTATAAAATGTGCTATAGAAATAAATTTGCTTCGACACTGTCGTGGTTATTGCACATTTTCTCAATATTAAAGATGGTGCTTCTGTTCTTTTTCGGCTGTTCACTTCAGGGGTTGCCACATCAAATCACCTGCCTCCATCTAACCCTATCCTCTGCATCTTCTTCTCTCACACCAGCTGACTTTATATCTTCTTTCTCTACATTCATAAATCTCCTCTTTGGTCTTCCTCTAGACCTCCTGTCTGGCAGTTCTAACCTTATCATCCTTCTACTGATATATTTACTATCCCTCCTCTGTACATGTCCAAACCATCTCAGTCTGTCCTCTCTGACTTTCCCTCCAAAACATCTAACATGTACTGTCCCTCTCATGTCGACATTCCTGATTCTATCCAACCTCGTCACTCCCAAAGAGAACCTCAACATCTTAACCTCTGCTACCTACAACTCTGCCTCCTGTCTTTTCTTCAGTGCCTCAGTCTCTAAACCATACAACACTAATCTCACTATCTCTCTCTTGTACACCTTTACTTTGATTCTTGCTGATACTCTTTTCTCACACATCACACCTGACACTTTTCTCTACGCTTCCCACACTCTCGGTTGCTCTGGACTGTAGACCCTTTAAAATCCTCCATCCTCTTTATCTCTGCTCCCTAGGTTCACCATTGTACTTGGATTCCTCTTTTTCATTCTGTCTTCCTGCAGCTAACCTTCATTCCTCTCCTTTCCAGGACATACCTTCATCTCTCTTGATGTTCCTCCACCTGCTCCCTGCTCTCACTACAGATCACAGTGTTATCATAACCTCATCTGTCAGCCTGTCCATCACTATAGAAAACAAGAAGGGGCTCAGAGCTGATCCTTGATCCAGTCCCACCTCCTCCTTGAACTCATATATGTCCTGCACAAATATAACATATTTCTCTGCTTCTCCAGATTTCCTCATCTTCCTCACTCACCACCCTGTCATCTGCTCTCTCAAAGTCTACAAAGATACAGTGAATCTCCCTCTGACCTTTTCTGTACTTCTTTATCAACATCCTCAAAGCAAATACTGCGTCTGCAGTACTCTTCAAAGATGATATGTGCCAAGGTCAAAATAATTGGTGGCATACACAAGTGATGCCTGGTGGAATTACTCCAAATGGGTTAACGAGCCAAATCCACTTTATAGAGGATTAGGACAGTGGCTTCAGTCTTCGTAGACGGTTAGTTCATGATCCACAAAAGTAGAAACGAAATTCCTCTAATGAAACACAGAACTTATGTGTACATTTCCCAAAATGCATAATTTTGTAATCATTTAATAAAATGAGTTACTTTTCACTGCTCTTACTTTATAAGGTTCTCCAAACAGATTGAATCCAGTTGAGAACAGGTCTTCATCTTGCTGTACCTCCTGGTTTCTCCTCTCCCACTCTCTCCTCTTCAGGGCGCTGCGCTCTGACTCAAGGTGACTGAAAAGAAACAAAGAGATTCTTCAGAAAGATTACCTTTCTGGAATAAACACACAGCTTTGCAGTAGTAGTGGATTTTAGTGAGCAGGCCATGCAAGAGCCTTGGCTTAAGTTGTTTTTCAAGCTGGGTGATTGGGATAGACAGGTATATCATAAACAAAAATACCAAAGTTAGTTGACGTGCTGTCTGAAAATTATTGAAATTCCACATTTAAACAAGGAAGAAAGAGAAAAAAATGATTTTCTGGATTTAGTCTTAAACCTTTCTTTCAGGAATAAGTCAACAGGGATAGGGATAAAACCTTAATGTAAGTATTATGTCCATTGCAGCAAAAACATCCATCCATTAGCTATACCCGCTTTGTCCTGTGAAGGGTCCTGTGAAGGGTCTGCTGGAGCCTATCCCAGCTCACTGTGGGTGAAAGGCAGGGGTATACCCTGGACAGGTCGCCAGACCATCGCAGGGTCAGATGTAGACATACAACCATTCATTCTCTCACTCACACCTAGGGACAATTTATGACCTCCAATCAACCTAAGGAACATGTCTTTGGACTGTGGGAGGAAGCCGGAGTACCCGGTGAGAACCCACGCAAGCACAGGGAGAACATGCAAACTCCACACAGAAAGGCCCCTGTGGAGGTTCAAGTATCAAGACCCATTCCCTGCTTTTACTTACAGATAATATTATTAAATATATAAAATTTTAGATCACAGAGCAAACTGAAAATGCTTTTCAGAGTCACTTTGGATATCTAGCATAAGTCAGCACATCAGTCTGTAAGATACCACCATCCAGTCAGATCTGGTGTATGGTTGTCTGCAGATATGACTACAGTCTAGAAACGTAATATCAAAGAACCACTGAAGCAAATGTCCAACCAGCAGAGAAATCGTCATTTCCTCTAACCTCCATCAGCTGTGCTATCAGTTACTGCAGCGTCAACTAAAGACGTGATTAGTGGTGGCCCTATCAAACTTGATGAACACATTTGGACGACATTTTGGACTTTCTAAAGCCATCTCCCCCACTCAGAACGTTGACTTGGAAGCAGAATCTCTGACACTGCACAATCAAAGGGTCTTTATTGGAGGAGTCCATTGTCTTGATTGAGCTCAAGTTTCGCCAATGAGGCACCAGCCAGGGCCAGAGCTCCCAGGGGTATCAGCAAAGTGGGAAGAAAATACGATAAAGTGTCAAGGCCAATTAAACTTTAAATGCATAATGCCCAGCTTGCCCATTTCAAGCTCTTTTTTTTCTTTCTTTTTTTTCAGGAAAAGGATTCGAGGAAAAACTTCATAATGTTAAAATGTTGCAAGAATCTGCTTTTAGGCTGGATGGAGATGCCGATTCAGACTCCTCCTTGGCCATTAAGACTTTCAAATAAGCTCTTAGTGGAGGATGGAAGATGGACATACACCACTGGTACAATTTACAAATGATGCCTCATGAAAAATAAATAACTACACACAGGGTTGGTGATGAGCTAATTGGTGATTAAAGTCATGGTTTTCTGTTTGAGACCTGCTAGTTTCATAGTTCAAGACAGTAGATGTAATGTAACATGACTGCTTTTTATTCAGAGCATGACAGATCGCTGAGTGCTGTAACCTGGTTATGCATCAAGTATAAAGAGAGAGTACATTTAACATCAGCATATTGACCACAAATCTGCATTAATTGATTTTTTTTTCTCATATAAAGGCAGCACAGCAAGCTGTAAGTGCAACTCTGTCATATTATCCATAAAATGAAAATGAAAGGGAATTAGTCAGCCTAATGGCTGTCTGTCAACCACATGGTGTACACAAAGTATTCACATTCATCAGGAGGTGGCATTTTATCAACTCAGTTATTTTTACTGGCTCATTTTTTTAAATTATACTCAGACTTACAGCTTCCAAATGATTGCTTCTTTGAAGAAACTATCTTCCTGTGATTGAATTGGTTTTGCAGTTGATTCCAAGCAGAGGAGACATTAAAGTGCCCATTAAATGTGATCTGATCTTCATCTGAATCATAGTAATAGACAAACATAACGTGCATAATCTGATAACACTGAACACACTGTTTTTACTGAACACATTAATGAATAATTTACATGACTGGAGTTAAAGATGGAGTGAAACCACAAATGTTTTTTGCTCCAATAAATGCTAATTGGAGTCAGTAGTTTGCAGACCTGGAGTCCAGTTAATGAAATGAGGATGTGTGTTTTACAGATACTTTGACACTTAAGTTTGACAATCTTAAGCATGCTATCAACAAGAATCAGCTGCTGATGTGAACCAAAAGATCCCTAAAGACACACAATCAAGAGCAGATCATCTGCAGAAGTTACACCATGTCCATCCATCCATCCATCCATCCATCCACCCATCCACCCATATTCCATCCATCCATCCAAGAGTCACAATGGTAGGACCCATAAGCACCATAAACAGAACCAGTAGCAGTTTGCTTCAGTAGATGCTAGATTTACTATGTATTTGTCTCTCACTCCAGAGACAAAGGTTTGTTGAATAAGAAATTGTGTATCTAATTTTTTTCCTGCATGAAAACAGACCACAGTCTTTCATTAATCACATCTGCTGTTGTGGGAGGAGCCTCTTTAGCTCCCTGTGACATTTATTCACATCACTGATGCATGTACAAACATGATTAGATGACATTTACGTGCATATAAAAGAATCATTAGATTCTGTTTTCCAGCATCCAGTTACATCTTCTTCCATGTCTTTGTCGCTGCAAAATGAGGAAAGATGCTTGTTCATCCCTTCTGGTTTGGTTGTGAGAGAAAGTTGCCAAAGTTGGCTTACCATTGTTCAGTTTAGTTTTTTTTTTTTTTTTCCTTGAGTCAGCAGTGAAGGAAATGTGTTTGTTCTTCTGTAAGGCCTTCTTTTTTCCAAGGATGAACAAGGTCTAAGTCTATCCCAGCTCTCTGGGGTGAAATGCAGGGGTACACCCTGGACAATTCGTCAAATGTTGAAAATATGATGCTGATGCATTGTTAACTTCAAATCATGAAAGTCTGACAGGCAACAGGAGTTGTATGTTTTCATGAGCGAGCTTAGCCCACTCGAAGACTATGGGAATTTGACTATTCAGAGCCGCATTTGATGGTTTTCAGGAAGAGCTTCTTTTTTAAAAAAAACAAAACAAAACAAAACATATCTTTTTTCTGTAAAATAGTGAATTTTCCAATATCACGTAATTTTTTCCAAAAAAGTTCATTTTTATCATACGATCTCAGATTTTTTAAATCAAACTGTTGATGATTTTAAAATCTAAAATGACATTTTTTTTCCCTCATAAAATCACACACAATTTTTTAAGTTAATTTTGCTGTCCAAAAACCAAGACTTTTTATAGTATGGTCACAAATTGTGACTTTTAACTTAAAAATTCCTTGTTTGTTTTTTTGTTTTAGTTTTTTTGTTTGTTTTTGTCAGGAAATATCAACTTTTTGCAACATTTTGGCATAAATTGACAAGCCATAAAACAATTTTTTTAAATATAATTTTATTTTTTTTGTCCTAAAATCACAAATTTCACAAAAATGATCAGCTTTTTGTTGTAAAATGTATTGCAAAAGTTTCCTCAATCCTGACTTTCTCACATAAACCATCTGTTCTCCACTTCAGTTATTGCACTTTTTGATGTCAAAACTGAATGAAACAGGCAGACTCAGTGAAATCACATCTTTGCATGTTCTTGTGGGCCCTTGACACGTGCTCTAGAGGAACGACTAACTCAAACTAGATGGCTGAAAAGGAGCAAACTATGACGACTTTAAACATTTTCAGTTGCTTCCACCCACCAACCGTTTGTTTGACCCAATCACTGCGTGTTTGACGCTGTGTTATAAATTCTTGGTATTTGATTTATGATGTGGAGAGAGCTGTTAGGAGACTCACCTCTCTGAATGTATAAGGTAACTCACAAGTACTGGCTGGGAGCCATGTTTATGCAAAACTGGTTGATAAAATGTCTCAGTGCTGTCAGTTTAGTGGATTAATGAAACAATTAAGTACATAATATGTTAAAGACACAGTTTTTTTAATGTTAAAAATGAAAAATGTCGTGATTTTTGTTGTTCTTTTTTCAATATTCTCATTTGATGCCATCAGAATTTTTTTTTAAATTGAAACTTGGCAAGAAATGGTGAGAAAATATGTTTATGGCTTAGGCTAATATACATAATTGCATGAGTAAATATATCAACAGTGCATTTCCTTTTTAAAACAAACAAACAAACAAACAAGCTAAACAAACAGAATGTGTGATGTTTTGAATTTTGGAGCAACATATGCTGCCATCCAGATAATATTCCTTTTCACAAATTTTATTTATTTATTTAACAGAACAGATCTTTTTTATTTCAACTACTGCAGACACTGGTAGCAGTCAGGACCTACTGAAAACACACATGAAGCCAGAATGGTGAAATATTTTACAAATGAAACAACAGCAGATTGTTTCCTCATTTCCTTTCAACTCAGAGCCTGCTTTTAAAAAAGAACAAGTGATGCAACACTTACACCTTTTTGAAATATTTTTCTGGGATGAAACTCAAAGTCAAAAAATTTCAGTTCATCAATGCTTGACATCCCCTCACTCAAAATCAATGGACAGCAATACTGTTGATGTTGCAGGAGAGTGAGTGTGAGTTTAACATCAAGTAAACTTCCTTTACTGTTGGTCAGGGGTGCCCAACTCGACACCTCGAGGGCCACTGTCCTGCATGTCTTGCATGTTTCCCTGCCACAAGACATCTGATACAAATGAACTTGTCGTTAACAGACTTGTGCAGACCTGGATGACAAACTAATTGTGATCCATTCATTTCAATCAGTTGGGCGCCCCCGCTATAGGGGGTTGTGTCTTTATGATGGTTTCTTGTCTATTGTGTGTTTGCTTAAAGTGTATGTTGTGCAGAAATTAACTCTTCTAAAGCTGCAACACAAAACTGGTGGAAGAGATATAACAGCTAAATGTAACTGGATATCTTTGATTTTATGGCCCTAACTACCACAGTGAGGAGTGAAGGTTTGAGATACAAAAGTTTGGAGTGTAGACAGACTGTTATCCTGAGGCCACTTGAGTGTAGCCTTTGCTTCATGGCATCACTCTGCTGGAAAGTGATCTGGGACGTTTCTGTGCTTGGCTGCATTAATCTTTCCCCAAGTGCTGACCACTCTCCCTGTCCCTGCCGCTGGTGAAACGTTACGAAGATGGAAGACCTACAGGAAGATGGATGACCAACTAAAAATATGTAGAAACACAGTTGCGGCAGGACCTACAGATTTGTGGATACCATCTTCATAAAAAATGATTAAATCAACTGACCTACTTTATCAGTTGAAATCAGAGCTTCTATGGCATCTATTAATCAGTATATGGATTATGAATGAGAATATTTATTTGATTTTATTTCAACACAATCCAGTGATTCCAAAGAAAATTTACAAATGTTTCTCAAGTTTCTGATAAAAAATGTCAAACCTAGCAAAGTCTTAGTTAGATTTAAACAAAAAATGTTTTGTGTAGAGTTGGAGCAGTGATGACCTTGGTTCCTTGCACTGCAGATTTTAATGGTAACCATGGTGATGATGTGACCCTTTAATGGTAACCATGGTGATTGGTCCAGGATGAAATATATTGAAATAGAGAAATGGGGAGTTAGTGTTTCTATTATTATATTTCCTTTGTTGCTCTGTTGGTTCTCTAGTATTAATGTTTTCCACATCATGTCTTTTTTCACCTTCTGTTGTTTCATTTTACGTATCTGATCAAAATATAAATAGAAAAAACCTTCCAATGCTATCCCTTTGCTCTGGCTTCTATTCATGATTTCTTACCTCAGCACTTTGACCTCTGCACCTCCTCCCAGAGGAGACTGCCATTGTTGCACACATTTCCTCCCTTTTTTTTCATCACTCCTATCTGCTCTCACATTCCACTCACCCCCGACTGAACGTTTCCGGGGAATGCATTGTGGCAGCAGCTGTTTCAGCCCTCATCTGCCACCACAGCCCTTAAGGCTGATAATGAGTCATACTGCTTGAAATATAGGGAATCTCAGGTCTGAATGAAGAAATCATCAGGGATGCAGTGACCCACTGTGTTGCCCATATGTGAAAGGACTACAGTCAGCACTCATTTTTACACTGTCCACTCGTACTGCTGGGGTGTCATGGGAAATGGGTGTTGGCCCAACCAAATTATAACAAACCACTGGCCGTGCCTGAAATCAACATTATGACACAGGCTGTCTCATTTAGTTGCTGGAAGGTGTCAAATATCCATTGACAGTCCATACAGTTGGTTGGAATGAATCAATATATGATTAAATATTTAAGGAAATATCAGATATCTGGTCATTTGATATGTCAAAAGTCACTGCTTGGCCACAGATTAACAGAGCAGGAAATTATAAAATCATCTCATTCATGTCTGCACATATTTATAACATGTTCATTTTTTTGTTGGTTATCATGTCTTGGTTCACGGAACAAATATGCAATTACAATTAATCAAGCTGAAAACGTTGAATATCTGCAGTCTTAACAATGGCCTTCAAGGGCTTTGTGCCACTTTAAATCTCAGATATTTTCTGTCATTGGTTAAACATGCACTTTTGAACCCTGCTGGAGATGCTGAGTGCTCCACTCACTGTGACTGAAACCAGAGCATCCACAATAATGGCACCATTGATCATTGACCGTCTTTTCTCTGCTGCTTCTCTTTAAAGCTTCCACAGAAATGAAATATATTTCAGACAAAAAGGGAAGCGGTCTCTTCCTTGTTGAAAGCCTTGATCTGCCTCCCTGTTACTCTGTGCTGTGAAGCGCTTCCATCACTGCTGCATCTGTCTTTCTCTGACCTTCAGACAAAGACAACGTGATCACAGAGGAGCTTGTGTCCTGTATGAGACATCAACTTAATCATGAATAGCACAATTTCTACACGACAAATGGTATTTAGGTTTTACCTTTTACTCCCTTAACAGTATGAAAGGTTTATTGCATTCCCCTCCTAACCAGATGCTACATAATAGAAGTTCAAACAATAAAGTTCAAACAATTTTGTGGCTTTGACAGAGGGATGAAGAGCAACACCCAGGGCTGCTGCTGACACGCAAAACCCATGATTCTATTTTCTTCACCTGCGACTGCAGTGATCCATTACCACCCTGACACAAAGAGCAGTTTTTCCCTCTGTCTGAATGAAAATGCACTGCTACTTGGCTGACCAGAGCACAAGCCATCATATGAATTGAGGTCTTTCACTTAAAAAGTTTGGTTGCTGTGTAAAACGTAACTTAGACACAGTATGCAATGAACTGCAATTCCCATGTAAGTATATTTTATTCAAAAAAGAAAACACAGAAAAAACAACAGCTTTCTAGAACAGGGACTGCTAAAGGCATTTTTACAATGCAAGCCACTTTCTCTCACTATTACACACACATGAACTGGATCGATTTATTTAATGGACTAAATTACTCCTATAATAACTCCTATGCATCAAATTACATTATAGTTTATGTAATTGGCACCTGTGCAGAATTATGTTCTACCAATTAGCCTAATTAGCCTAAACAGTATCAACCAACATCACCATGGTAGGACCCAACATCATCATAGTAGGATCTGCAGAAGGAGCAGGGAGAAAGACTAAAAAAAGATAGAGAATGTTAATGCTACTTAAATGATCTGGGACAATAACAGCCTATTTGGTGGTCTAAGGCACTTCAGAGTTAAAGGCTTTATCAAAAAGGAAGATCTTCAGCCTGAACTTAAATGCAGAGGGGGAGTCTGGCTCCTGGACCAAGGTTGGGAGTCCATGACAGAGGAGCCTGACAGCTAAAGGTTCTGCCACCCTTTCTAGACCTACAGATTCTTGCAACAGCAAGTAAACCTGCATTCAGGGAGCGGAGTGTTCTACTGAGACAGTAAGGAACTATGAGTTTTTTCACATAGATTGGAGCTTTATCATTCAACACTTTGAATTAAATTCTAGATTTAACAGGGAGCCAATGTAATGAAGTTAGAACTGGTGAGATGTGATCTTTATACCCAGTTTGAGTTAGAAAAAAAGTGAGACAATATTGAATTTGATAACAACAACATGACTCAAAGACATTGGTACATGGTCAATAGGCTGGAAAAGTATGTGGAAGTAAAAAGAAACAACTGGACTACGATCCATCCATTATCGATACCTGCACAGGGTCACGGGGGTCTGCTGGAGCCTATCCCAGCTCACTTACACATCCTGTATGGGTACACCCTGGACAGGTCGCTAGTCCATCGCAGGGCCACATGTTGACAGACAACCATTCACACACTCACTCACACCTAGGGAGAATTTAGGAATACCAATTAACCTAAGGAGCATGTCTTTGGACTGTGGGAGGAAGCCGGAGTACCCGGTGAGAACCCACACAAGCACAGGGGGAACATGCAAACTCCACACAGAAAGGCCCCTGTGGAGGCTCAAACCAGGAACCTTCTTGCTGTGAGGCAACAGTGCT
>JBAMYA010069260.1:0-25807 GCA_037176975.1 Arrhamphus sclerolepis
TTCAGCAGCCAATGAGCTGCTAGATCTCAGCTATGTCCCGCCTCCTCTGCTGTTGATTGACATGGCACTGATTTGACGTCATTTCAGAATTGCAACTGCGAGAAGAAAAAGCACAATCATGAAAGACGGTGTGAAAACGGTTTTAGAAGTGAAAAGAAAAGTGTGGCTGAGAAAGATTGAAGTTGGTTGCAGACTTCGAGTTCTTGGTTCAGATTCTGGGTTTTGGTTCTGAAATTTTGAATTCTGATTTGCGCTAATTTACCATCGACTGCTGTGTGTAGGAACGGTAACGCTGCTCAGAGTCCCATCCTGTCTTTAAAGCAGCACAGATGAATTTTGATGCAGTTTTTTTAGCACTGGCTCCCCCTACAGGCGGTGGAGGTTAAGTAGTCTGACAGGGATGGGATCAGTAAAGATCTCTTGGATCTCTTGGTTCTTGTTCTTTCAGTCACTAACCACAGTTAAGTCTGGTTGATGGGATCCGCCCGCTGGTTCTTCTTCACTCGTGAACAACACCACAAGATATCCGGAAGGAGATGCACAGTCACCTCCGGCCTGAAGGGGGCGTTCCAGACCTTTATGACTGAGAGCCGTGGCCTCAGGTCTGGCTGTGACCCGCTCCAGCATCCACCCTGGCTTTTATTTCTTTTATTTCAGTAACTTCAGTTTTCATTCATTCATCGTCAGTAATACATTTTTTTATACATTTCACTCCTGTAATACTTTCCAGGAACGGGTGAGTTTAGCGCTAGAAAGGAAGTTTACAGGAGGGGTGTCGTTTCAAACTGGTGATGTCAGCAAGTAATGATGAATTGGTCCAAAAGCAATATCCATGAAAGCCTGACTCCTGGAGAAACAAAGACAGGATGATGAGAAGATTACGAAAATGTTTAAAATCAATAGATGGATTTCCTTCAGCAGGGATCCAGAACGGGTTTAAAGAGCCTGGTTCTGGAGGTTTCCATCCTGCACATCTGATTGGTTGCGGAGGTTTTGATTGGGTGAAACTGGGTTCATTGGATTTGGAACGTACATTCGATGAAGCGTGCGATCGTGGCAGTAACACGGCGGTAATCTAGTGACTTCGGAAAGTCGCTCATTTGGAACGTGGCCCTAAAAAAACCCAGACGGCCCCTGAAACTGCTCCTGAAGCTGAAGTTTTCTACGATTAATGTGTGATGTAACTTCGTGTGTGAGGAGGGTTAATCAGCTGGAATTGTCTGTATAAAAAGAAGGAACCTTTTGTCACTGAGCTTAAACTCAGTCAGAACCAGAACTTATTTCTGTTTTCTAAACACCACAATAAAGACGGACGTGTTTTTTTCTTGTTACCTTCTTCAAAGTCAGAAGTTTCTACGCATCTCCTCAGTTTTTGGCATCGTTGCCCTTAAACTGTATGAGTTGGGTGAACAGTTTATGTTTCCTTCCACTCTTTCAGCTCTGCCCCCAAATGTCCTCCAGTACTTAGACCAGGACTGGGTGATGACCCAGAACGTGGACTTTGTCGTCCCCTAAACCACTTTGGAGCTAATTTGGTTTTATGTTTAGATTCTTTATCCATTTGAGCTTTAACGTCCTGGCTGATGTCCTACGATAGTGTCCTTTCTTGATGATGTCATCTATTTAGTGAACACATCATGATGCTGCCACCCCCGTGCTTCACAGTTTTGACAGTGTTCTCGGGCTTTTTCCTCCAGGACTGGTTTCCATCATCTTCTCAAGGTGTTTATCTTTTGTTCTGGGGTTGATACGCACATTTCTCACCAAAGCAGGTTCATCTCTGGAACCAGAATGTCCTTCCTGAGATCTATGATGGCGGACGTTCCCATGGTGTTCATACTTGCATATAATCTTTTGAACGGATGAACGTGGAACCTTCAGGCACCCGGAGGTTGTACCCAAGGATGAACCAGACAGGTGGACGTCTACAGTTCTCTTCCTGATATCTTGGCTGATTTCTTGTCCTTTTCTTATGACGTCACACAAGGAAGCAGCATGTTTGAGGTGTGCCACAGGTTTTGCCAGTTAATCTATCAGAAGCTTCCAAAAGGAGGCACGTTCACCAGATTTAAGATGACATCAGGAACATAACCTGTTTGCATTTGTGGTTGTCGCATCTCTCTCTTCGTAGTGTACCCTCCTGCTGTCTGTCAGCCTGTCTAAACACAGAAATGTCAGAACTGTGTGTCAGAACTTAACAGGAAAATCCTCTGTTTCATGTGACATTCTGCCTTGGAGATGCTCTCAGCCCACACTGGCCTGGAAAACCTTAAAAAAAAGACATTTTCCTTGTTTAATGCAACAACTTGGAATACTGATTTTATCTGGAACTTTGACATGACTCATTATATCACATCTTCCTTTTGCATCAGGTCTTTCAGGTGACCCGTCGTCCCCTCTGAATGGACGAACTGCTCCATTCTGAGTGCCAGCAGCGCGTCGCGCAGCAGAAGCATCAAACACGGCCACTAATCTTTAAAGCCTGTCGCCTTCAGCATGCGATACTGAAAAAAAAACAGCAGAGAAAATAAAGGGCAGACATCTTGCATTCCTCAGCCAATTCCACAAAGTACAATAACTTCCTGGAATTCTTCGACCCCCGGCGGCGGAGCCAGGGCACATCCTGTTGTCCTCGCGGCACTTCCTGCACACACAGCTCAATCGGTCTCCCTCGTTGCCATGGCCACTGGAAAACACCACAGGTAACGCTGAGGTGCTCCGGTCTGTCCGGGTCTGTGGCTTCATCTGCCGTTCGCATCGTCTCCGTTGTTCCGTCAGCGGCTGACGTTTGCTGCATGTTGGCAGGAAGATTTCAGGTTCGATGCGACCAGATCATCCCGGTTCTTTGGCTCTCTGTCAGCTTCACTGCTGATAAAAATCTCTTTGCAGCAACTCTGGGATGTTTTCATACTTGACACACATTCATTCCTGCATTTTTGGAAGCGTTGAAGTTCTATTGTTACCCTCTGCGACACTGCTGACATTTTGCCAAACCCAGTTCAAATACAGCAGCATGTTTTTCTTTGTTCCTCGAATGTTGCTGGTTGTTTCACATTTCAACCAACGCAGCGTCCGTATTTCCAGACTCGCCACGTCTAAACTCCCCTTTTTCCATCTAAAGTCCTGGATAACGTTGCTTTTAGCCAACGTCAGTCTGGATTTAAGTCACTCCACAGCACAGAACGTGCTCTTGTAAGAATTTTTAATTACCACAAACTCTATTTGATCCTCGGCCACATTATCACCATGGTTACCGTTAAAGGGCCAGTTTTTTCTTCTCATCAAACTATATCGTCACTTTTCCCGCTGGAGTCATTCAAAACAAAGAAATAGAATTTATGTCATAAAACTCTCGATTTCACAAAAATCATTGTACTAAAATTCTTTTTAAAACATGTCTTGTAAAAATCACAATTGTTTTTTTTTAAAAGCAAATTTTGGTTGTAAAAAATTTTCTTCTCAACATCAAGACTTTTAACGACCAATATTTTTTTTTTTTACTTTTTAACTTAATTTTTGTTTTTCTTTGGGGTTTTGGAAAGTAACTTTTTGCAACATTTTGACATAAAAGTTGGAAGTACTTTTTGTCCTAAAATCACCAATTTCTGGTGTAAAATCTGAAATTACTTTTATCATGAAACTGAGGCTTTTGCACAAATGTCACAAATCTTTGTAACTGCAAATTTAAATAACAAATTAAAGTTTACTTTGTAAAAAAAAAGCTGATTTTGTCATTAATTTTTTTTCAACAACCAAGATCATAAAATCCCAAATGTCACAAAATTGTGACTTTTTAAATTCCAATTACCTTATTTTGTTGGAAAATAACAAATTTTTGCAACATTTTGACATAAAATTTCAAGTTGGAAAATATAACGTTTTTCTATTATTTCAACTTTTGTCCTAAAAAGACAATTTATTATTTATTCTACGTTTTGATGTTAGTTCTGAACTGAACAGGCAGCTGCGTTGAAATTTTGTCGTTGGAAGTTTATGGTTGTCTTTAAACGCTCTCGTGGGCCAGATTAAATGAAATGACGGGTCGCATTTGGCCAGCGGGCCTTATTGTTGTGAATTATCAAAGTTCTGGTTTTGGTTTAGTTCTCTTCTGACACAGAGGACTTTTCTGGTTCTCATTGGTGAATGCGTCTCTTTCTTCTGGGGGATGTCAAGGCTCTTGTTTTGGGCCCCATACTCATTTTGTTGTACATGCTAGCCTTGGTGTCTCTTTTCAGAAACAAGATATTTCTCTCCATCATCTGCTGATCATGTCCTAGTAAGCTAGACAGCACTAGTCCTCCACAAACTCCAGTGGACTGTCTTAGTGAGCTTAAAAAATCCAGATGAGGCTTAACTTTCTTAATCTCACTGGAAACAGGACTGAAGTTATTTGGTTTGGGACGCTTTAAACATTAGCATGTCCAGCTGCTGGCTCTTCTTTTTTAATCTGAGGGGAATTACTAAGGTGTAGGCTCAGTCTGCAGCACGGACGGGTCGAAGAAGGATGAAAACGTCAAACCAACGTCAACACCAGTTTCATAACCACATTCCTGCTGCCAGCATCACGTTTATTCGTCAGCTTCCATATTGCCGTTTCTGACTCTGAAATATTCACGAACAGAAGAAGTCAGACCACTTTGAACAGATGTTCGTCAGGTTAAATGATTATCACATTCCCCCTTGTTTTATTTTTTTAATCTATGCTGCCTTTATTTTTCTGTGCAAACAGAGCAGGGATGTTGCAACCCTCATGCCCTGATGGACAAGGATGAGCAGCCCTTTGGTATGAAAGCAGACAGAGGTGGCGGTCCATGACATCATGCATCAGGCAGGTGATGCCGTCTCGCCGACTGTCGCTGCGTCTCACTTTTACCTGGACTGTAAAAGTGAATTTCATGTTCCTTCGCTTCACTTTTCCTTGATCAAGCAGTGATGTGACGGTGCTGCTGACAGGCGGGATGAACGTACGATGGGATGATCGGGGTGTTCGTGACTCACTCCATATCTGCTCAGGATCACGAGTTTTCACACTGTTTTGGGCGAAGCGTATCAGATGACATCCTGGATCCCTTCCTGTCAGTCAGGGTGTTATTATCCTCGGATACTCAGAGATCAAGTTGTTATCTGACGAACCCCTACACGACCAATCCCAAACACGCAACAACATCGAACGCGCAGCAGCTCCTGCATGGGATGTTTTTTAGCTTTCTAAGTACTTGTTAAACTCCAGATTTTCTCAAGGTGAGTCATCACGATGTTGCACCTTAGCATCCCTTTGTTTCAAGTGAAGGAATGGTGGTAGACAATCACAAGAAGTGATCTCTTATCTTACAGAGTGAATAAATATTTTTTTAAATATTCTCTATAAATGCACAGTCTCATTTCAGAAAAACTTGGAATTGTATAAACAGTACATTAACAATTTTTTGCATTTACTTAAGACTTTTATTTCATTTTAGACTGCATTAACCCAAGACAGTTCATATTTATTTTTCATCAGCTTCATTTTATTTGTTAATAAACATTAATATTGGCACTTCAAGCACACAACGCATTCCGAGAACGGAATTTATTGCTATCAAAGAGGTGAAAATAGTAAGATTCCAAACAGATGATGTGGTGATAGCTGATATAATATCAAGCACTACAATACAATCATAAATAACACTTAAAACTTCACTGGACAAAGAGAAGCCCTATTTTAATTTCATCCAGAGGTGGTATGAGCATCTTTGGGCCCGAGGATTCTGGGATGGGTCATCACACATTAGAAACATGCACTGAACTAAGACAGGAGTTCCACAAGGCTCTAAATGAGGACCTCTGTTTCTTTAATTCTACATTCTAAAAATAAAAAATAAAAAAGCAACTGTCAGTTTGTATGCAGATGACTCCCTGATTTATGTTCCCAATCAGTATTCCAGACCTTCCTTTGAAAGAAATGTGTTCGTGGCCAAAGAGGGAAAGAAACATCCAGACTATTGTAAACAAATCTGAAAGTCAGAGTTCTATGTACATCTACAGGTACAGGTGTATAAACCCACAACGTTAGGAATTCAGCAAGAAGGTTCTGGCTTTGATTCTTGAGGGGACCCATTTCCTTTCTAACAGACCTGGATCAGAGTTGGCTCGGTGGGGTCCAAGGATGAAGCTTAGCTCAGCAGGCAGCAGCTACGCTCACCCATGGCCGTAGGCTGCTACCTGGGCTAACTGGTGGCCCTGGTAGCAGCCAGAACAGCTGACTCCTGGACCTGTTCAGACTAACTAACTGCTGGAGTTCAGGACAAGCAGGTTGATTCATGGTTCACGGTCTCTCTTTGCATGGAATTGGATCAATAGCTAAATATGTGCGACAAAACAGGTCGGTGTCAACCTGGAATAAGGGACAGGAGTCCCGTACAGCAGCTCACAGTCGAGCAGCGACGTACAAGCAGTCTTTTTTATACTTTTTATACTTTCTCTTCCCTCAAACACGATAACTTAAGTGGAAAGACATTTTTGGCTCTTCTTGGAGGCTTAAAATCTATTTTTATTCTGACGTAGGTCACCCCCAGGGCCAACATTAATTGCCATTTTTCCTGTAAACACATCCTGCTCTCACCTAAAAGTTAATTTTCTTTATCATCCACTAATAGATCTAACTTTGATTTAATTCTGGAATGTTCTTTTAAGAAAAAACAAAGAGTTGAATGACTTTGCCAGAGTCAAACACAATGATTGGGTCATTTTTTTCCAACAATTTATCAGATGATTAATTGTTTTTGTTTTGATGTAAGGGCATTTGATTAATTGTTTAATAGTTATTTTGTGTGTAAAGCAAGAAAGTCTTCAGAAAAGGTCTCCTACCAAACTGCCTTGGATACAGTCTGAAGGGTTTAATGTCATGAAAAAAACTTCTCAGGAGCAAATATTAGTTTTCTAGAGTTTAATTAACTTAAATGTCATTATTATGTGCATTTTATACGTGCAGCGTCATGAGAAACCTCTGGTTCCAGAACAGGAACTTACTGTTCCAGTCTGCAAAGCTTAACTTTCACCGTGTTGAAATATGAAATGAACGTTTTCATTTTGTTGCGGTGATTTCGCTCTTTAAAGCTCATCTCAGATGGTTATTGGCTCTCGTGTGATCGGAGGAATCCTCTGTAAGCTTCCTCGCCACACACTCGTCACGCTCCCTCAGTCGTGTTCTGATCCGATCGGGTCGCGTGTCGGGAATGCTGCCGGGCCTGGCTCTGTGATGTCATCAAGCTCCAGCGCGCGCACACCTCCTGGTCCAGAGCCGTCCAGTCAGAACTCCCAGAAGCACCCGCCGTGACCGCAGACGTGCAGCTCAGATTCAGTCAGGAATCTCCAGAACGGCGAGTCGCAGCTCACAACCAAAACAGTCATGTCTAATAACAGTTTTAAGATGTTTTAATGCGAGAAAGTAGTTCAAGCTTCAAGTTTGAGTTTCTTCTATCAACATAGAGGAAATTCTGCTGGAAACCCCTAATAGTTTTAAAGATGTGTGAGCTGAGTTTTTCTGAATTTAGGGGAAAATTTCCTTTTAAAAAGTATTCTTGCTTGGATTTTCTGAAGTAACAACAAGTTTTTCCGAATGAGCGAGGTGCATCAAGGCCAGTGGAAAAAGTGTCAAACCCTTTCTTCCAAACCACTAAGGGCTGGTCCAGTTCTTTTCATCCAGTCAGTGTTCTGGTCAGTCGTGCAGGTTTTAACCCCGTAGTAACCTGGTTCGCCACCAGCTGACTGCAGCTGCCCTGTAAACGTTGTAAATACCTGCAGGCGTCAACTGCAGCAAAGACGCCAAGAGTCCAAACTGAAACCTGGACGAGAACCTTTCCTTCTTGGATTGAACTGAGCTGACATGTATTTACGTATATGTAGCGGGTCGAGACAAGGTGGACTCTACGTGAGGTCAGTGTGAGTTTAAGATGTTGAGAACGCATGAAAACAAGTGGCTGTGAGACTCCAGTGACTCAGCTGCAGCATTTACAGGGAGTGTTTTGTTGTGAAAACCATTTCGCCCCTGGCAACATTTTTTTTCTCGCAGCTCCATTCCAAATTACAAATACGGCAGCTCTCGGATCAAAGCTGAAACCTGTCCTGCCCGTCATAATAAGCCGGTGCACTTCCCTGTCCTCTCTGGAGAGAACACGATGAGGAGGAACACGTGAGCATTCCAGCTCAACCTGAAAAACAAGCCAATGTTCTCAGAGCCAGAGAGCGAAAGGGGGCAGGAAGGAGCTGGAAATGCTGGATGTCTGCAAACGTCAGAGACAAATCACGGTGCTGAGACCCTCCACCTCTGTTCCTCTGCTTTACGAGGATCTCATTGTCGTGAAGTCCTCCATCCCGTTGGCTTTCTCTGAGCTCATAGTCTGTCTTGGTTGGGAACTCGTGAAACAACGTCCTCCGAGTTCCCACCAGCCTGATGGTTGGTGATGTGCCAGAACCTCAGAGGATGGCTGAGACGTTCGTCTCTGGTTTCATTTCCCCATCAGGCTGAAACATTTAAAGTTCTCTTCTGATCAAATGTCATCTGTCATGAGGATCTTTGTTCTGCTAGTTCCTACTAGCAGGGGTTCCTGGGTTCTGTTTCAGGGCTGGATCGTTGACGCCTGTCTCCATTACCAGGAGCAGCCCTGCAAGAGGCCTTCAGGGACTTAGGTGCTTCTGGACTGGGGGACAGGAGATGACATCACTCAGTCGCCTGCTGTCTGCTTCATGTCCAAGTTGTCTTTTCTCATTCAGCACCATGATGCATTATAGAAACAGCAAACAGACAATCATCTTTCATCCTCCAGTATATTTTACATTATTTTAGTTTGTTTTTCCTCTTCTTCGTTCCTTTTTTGGCGGTTGAGTGACAGCGGCACACTACCGCCACCGTGTGGTTTGGAGTGGAAGCTTACGTGGAGACACGTCGGCTGAAAGGACCGAGGAGGAGGACGTCGACGCTGATCAAGTTCCAGTTTTAGCATCGTGGAAATGCACCTAAAGTCATACGACTTCAAGTTACAACTGCTGACGGTTTCATCACCATGGTTACCATTAAAGGGCCAGTTATTCTTTACTTTCTCAACTAGCTATGTTGTCAGAAAAAAAGGAATTTTTGTTATGAAATCTCAGTTTCATAACAAAAATTGTGACTTTTATCATAAAATTGAGGGTTTTGTAATAAAATCAAACTTTTTTTTTTCTTGTAAAATCACAAATTAAAAACTTTATTTCCCCCGAAAAATGTGGGAACGCTTAGTTATCGCCAGTTTGAGAAGCCCAGACAACGGACCTCATTTCACAAACATTTTAGCAGTTCAGAACTTTTCATAGCTGGAAAAAATAAAATAAATCTCTGACTTTAAACCGACCGTCATTTTGACAGTATGAAGAATCTTTAAAAGTGAATAAGTTTGAAAGATAACGTGTTCATCTTTAATGAAGGGGATTTTGCACATCTAAGCTTCAGATTGTGGTTACTAAAGTTTAGATGGGTTGTGGACTTGGACTTGTGGACTTGAGCTGCTGACAGACACTCGTGTCGTTATAGAGCGAATCAACGGCGTCATGGAGCGATGGAGGATTCGTTATAGAGGTTTCTCAGTACATAGAAACATAAAAAAGATAAAAATAAAAAAATTGCTGCACCCGTTGAATGCTTCACTGGACAGAAGAAACAACATTAAATATCTGCATTAAGTCCTGGTGGACAGAACTATAGAGGACATGGACGTATCGTTGGACCATGATGTCGGTTTATCTGGTGCCATTTCTAGTTTGTAGTAAAACGCACGGTTGCTGTCGCCTGGTTTGAAGATGTTGAAGACGTTGCATTTTCGCTCTGTTGGAACCCCAGATGGTGCTTCAACGAAGAGGCACAGACAGGTGCAGACTATCACCTCCGTTTGGACGCCGTCCTCAGCTACATACACTACGACTACGGGGATCACAGCCGCGACTCCAGGTACGCCACATGACGACCAGTTTTAGCTCGCCCGGCGATGTCCTCAGGAGACAATTAAAACAAGAACACACACACACCAAGAAAATAACTCTTCTAGTGAAAATAATCCAGGGAGCAATTATACTTCCTTTAAACGTGTGTTGCAAAACCTTTTAGTGGCATGTGAATGTGATTTATTGGAGTCTGGCTTTCCAGTCTGCACCTCCACAGTTTCAGGTGATTTCACCACAAATCTCTGGTTCAGCTGAGATGATATTATAATTAACGTTTACCTTCAAACTGTAGATAAAGCTGCTGCGTTCTGGTTTTGTGTGGCGTTAACTTTGTGAGGAGGTGTGTTTGAAGTGGTTAATCTGAGTTTGTAACGATTACGAGGCCTCCAGAGCCTGCTCGGAGTAAACCTGTGTGAAACACATCAACCTCTCCGTAATCGCAGCGTTTCCTCCTCACGCATTCCAGCTTATATGACACTCTGAAAAACATCAAATAAATGCAACTTCTGACCTCGTTTCTGCAATTGCATAACTGAACAGCCTCTCTGCTCGCTGAGGATAAAAAAACGATAAACCTGTTTGGTTTTTTTTAAAAACTGGCTCATATTTTCATAATATTTACACTCAGAGAGAAACACACTCAACTCTAACTGGAAGTCGTCCACTGCGACGGAGAGAAAGTGGCGTGTGCAGTCATTTCATAAAGACTTCCTGTTGTGTTCACGCTTTGTGAAGGTGGAGAGGTGAGAAAAAATGATTTGAAGCAGGCAGCATTCCAGAGGCTTCTATTTCCATTTTTCCATGACATCACAGCTGTCTGCAGGAGAAAATTACTGTCAATTAGCGAGACGAGTCTGTCCCATCACCGTCAGACGCGACATTGTCTGTGAAGAATGAGGCTGCAGGACCGTAGACTCATTTTTGACGCGTCACCGTTGTGGCTTTGTGAGAATTGTCCTGAGCGGCAGAACATTCCCGGCATCGCTGATGACTGGCCCAGGACCGCCTCGGGCCTTCATTCAGCGTGGCTCTTATCTGCAGCGCTGCAGGGGCCGCCGTGCGGTTCCTGTTATTGCGATCCCCTGGTGCGCGGCTGGGCTCCTGCGCCCAGTTTGGCTGCCACCTCCACTCTCGCTCTCCACCGCCGCCTCAGTGCTCAGATTGTGCAAACCTCAATGGCACAAAATGAGGATTGTTTGTTATTACAATGCCAGTCCACAGTGGCTCGAGTGTGTGCTGTTTTGACTCTGAGAACAATCAACTTTTGCAATAAAAGAGCCCCCCTCCCCCACCCCTCCTTCCTTGTTTATTTCCAGCACTGATTCGTCCCAGTATGTCCACATCAGATCCTCGTTCTGAGCTCTTACTGGAAGGACAGAAGCACCTGCAGCAGAAACTGGAGGAGTTTCCTACTGAGCAACGTGGTCACGAGCAAATAAAACATCATTATACAAACAGACAATTAAACCATTTAGATATCATCATTGCAATATTTCAGCAAAACATGTTTTTTTAAGTTGGGAAAATCTTATTAAATATTCTAATCTCTGTCTGCTGTACAAAAATGTTAAAGGTCTGTCATCATTAACAAGATGGGTAATCTGGGGAGATTGTATTATCCCTCTCTGGAAAAGCGTCTTTAGTCAGAGCGCATCTTCGGTTACGGCTGCGCGGTAGATGAACTCAGTCCGAGCTCTTACTACTTATAATTTATTTAAAAAACACTTAAAGAACTGGTTCATAACACATCAGATCTGTCAACATTTTAAATAATGAGTGTCTCATTTTAATCCCTAATTCCTAAACCTGTGTTTTACCATCAATATATTGATTTTTCATTGAGTTTTAATTCCTTATTTTTATGATACTTGTGTTTTACTTTCTTATTTGCATTAATTGTATCATTTTGTGTAGTTACTTTAACCCTGTTTGTAGAGTCTGTTTGTTTTTAGCAAAACAATTTAGGAATTGTTCAGGGACAACAGATGAAAAATAGCCTCTTGGCTAATTCTGGCACATTTACAGAAATGTCAGTTAATGTGCATTGTCCCTACCAAATAAATAAAGTGAAATTGAAATTGAAAGCTGAATTAAGCAAAGACCGTACGGAACTGGACAAACCCTCTGTGACATCAGAGGAGTTGCCTGAACCTAGTTTCAGTTTTAGCAGCTTGAGCATTTCACAGGTTGAGTATTGTTCCCATTCACAAACATTTCCATCTACACTAATCACAATGTAGCGTTCGTCAGCTTAATCGCGGGTTCACACCGTACGATTTAGGCCGACTCACATGAAAAATGGTCAATCGTGGGAAAAATAGTCCATCATAGCTCATAAACAGATGTGGTAGATCTCACAATGAGACCAAAGACGAGATATCGGCAGTGTCAGAAATCTGGATCAGTGTGACGGCCTGTCGCTGCCTCCGCCATCGCTGCCAGCAACGAGCCAATAGGAACGCACCATGAAATAACGTAAACATCATGGTGGCAAAAGTTGGGAAATCTTCAACTTTGGACGCGTGAAGGAATTTGTCGCCTAGACAGAAAGCGCTCGCCAGTGAAATCGCAGAGAGTCCACTTATAACCAGACCTGCATAAATATGGAGCCAAAACAGCAATAGTGGAGTTTGTGGTCCCACAGAGACGCCGGCGTCTCCCGTGGAGCTGACTGGTTGTTTTCCCATAGATCCCAGTTCCATCAACACAACTAATCCTCGTGTTCCTGGATAGTTCAGTCCATCATGGAGGATCAGGATCACGTGCAGTTTTTTTTATTTATTTATTTATTTATTGTGATTAAAAAAATACCTCATTTTGTGGGGACGTTTCACCAACGTTGCGCTGCAGTGTGTGGAGCTTCATATGCGTATTTTTGGACAAGAAAATGGCAAAATAATGGAAAAATTGCAACTTTTCTTTCATGAAAGACTAAAACAAGATGATGTCTCCATTTTTACATAATTGAAAATCCGTCTCATACGTAAATATAAAGTGCATATAAAATGTATGTTATTTCTCAGTTTCTTAAAAAGATATAGCTTAAAATTAAGGACAAACTAAATTCTCTTGCAACTTTGATTTTATACAACTAACTCTTAGTAGAATATTGTTATGACTAAACTTATTCAGCTTTTGCTGTAAATTCTAAAAACTGTGATCTGTCTGTGTTTAACAGAAGCTTGGATACAACGTCTGATCCCTGTGATGACACTAAAATCCAATTTACACACACAAAAACAAACAAATAAACAAATAAATAAATGAAATCACCAAACGAATGGTTTGATTGATCTCTCAGAGCCAAACAGAATAATTCTGCTTTACCGACTCAATATTAGGGGTTAAATCCAGGGGTGAAGGTTAGCCGGTCCGGTCTGGTACGGCCCGGTACAGTCCAGTGCGGTCCAGTACGGGCCCTTTGTGGTCCGATACGGGCCGGTGCGGTCCGGTACAGTCCAGTGCGGTCCGGTACGGGCCCTTTGCGGTCTGGTATGGTCCGGTACAGGCCCTTTGCGGTCCGATACGGGCCGGTGCGGTCCGGTACAGTCCAGTACGGGCCGGTGGGGTCCGATGCGGGCCGGTCCGGTATGGTCCAGTACCGTCCGGTACGGGCTGGTAGCGGCTGCCTGCTATAAAACCCTCATTAACCAATCAGGGCTGCGCTCTGGGTCAGAAAATAGATCCGCTAGCAATACGTAGTCTTGAAAACTATTTTGTTTGTTTAAAAATTCCTTTTAACTCATTACGAATTGTTTCCGAACTGTCTGTGGTGTTTTACGAAGTGTGTAACCATTTAACGTAGATATTAAACGGTGTACCACAAGTTTAGAGTCTCTACATTTGTTTCAAAATGTCACAATTAAAACCAGTAAGAGTAAACAGTTGTGTTTCGTGTTATTTACGATACAAAACAGCTCAGAAAAGAAACTGCTTATGAGCTAACGACCGGAGATTTCACGAACGTTTCTGCTTCGCGTCTGCTTCTGAACGCAGCGGTTGCTATGGGGATCGGTGCGTTTGATTTAATGCACTGGGACGTTTTTCAGAGTTGTTGCTCGTGACCTTGTAATCTGGATGCTTATCAGTGTTTCAGTTCAAGTAAATAGTTTAACGTGTTGTCAAGTGTTGTTAATTCCTGCTCGGCAGCCCTACAGGTGTCCTACAGTAAAATACTGAACTGTTTTTATTTGTTTGGTTTGTGACTTTGCTTTTTTAAATGCATGAAGTGAGAGAGATGAAGGTTCTGGCAGTAGAGTTTAAAACTACTTTCACCTCTGGTTAAATCCAATAACAGAAAACTGAAAGGTCAGATCATCTAAACTGCTTAAATCTCCCTCAACAAAAATGAAGAAAGAAGAGGTGCAGTTTCATATGTGTGTAAATGCACCTGAACTCCAACCACAAACTGGGGCCTGACCGAGACTCGACCCCCAGCGACCCCTGGGTACGTTGGGTTTCAGACCCATGATCGTACAGGACTGATACAAAATGGAAATATTGACCCATACAGACCGATACATCTAATCCTCATCAGTACATGTTCTCACATGACCTTTTATTTTCATTTAGCTGTCTAGTTAGATCCAGAAGTACAGTATATCATCTTGTATCAACAGCTAGCTCCTGAATCGAGTCAAATCCTGGGACACTGACAGACACTGAAACATCATCCAGTTAATGGATGAAATATATCGTGATGAAATTTGTGATTTACATCTCTGATCATCAGCTTCTACCAGTGGCAGAATCTCTTTCCTTCAGATGGTGGACCTTTACGTTGGGTCATTTCAGAACCCTTCCACATTGACGGGTCCACTGACCATCTGAAACTAGCGCTGCCAGAGCTGAAATGAGCAAAACTTTGTCCTTGTGGTCTATGGCTCTACCTTGCATGTGATTGGTTGGGCCCAACTCTGAGCCTGTCTGATCACAACAGCCGGTAGAGTGGAGCGTTGGTTACCTGCAGGGATAAAAGACTGTTTCTTGCACATCACGTAATGTGGATACGAATCTATCCATCTATGAAGTTCTGCTTCTCCGGGTTCAGAGCCCAGACCTCCAGCTCTTCCAGGAGAATACAGAGTCAGTACCTTGGTAGGGAAGCCTCCAAACCAGATATCTAAAACTCCTCAGCTGGCTCCTCTTGATGTGGAGGAGCAGCGACTCCACTCCAAGTCGCTCCTGAATGACTTCCTCAACCCGTCTCCTCCCGCAGAGGAAACTCGTTTCAGCCACTTGAGTTCATGATGGCGTTCTTTCTGGCGCGACCGTGGGTGAGGGTAGGAGCATACATCGACCAGTAAACAAAACCTCTCAGCTCAGTTCTTTCTTCACCATGAAAGAAACCTCCCAGCATCCTCCTGTGACCAAACAGGTAAAGAAGGAAGTACAGAGGGGTGAGCGGGCGCATGGAGGTCATTTTTTGGCCACAGAGAGGTCATTTAGAGGTGTTTTTGTGGACATGAGCGGCGGCTGCACATACAGCACACTGTGACCTGTTGCTGTAAATGTCGTATCCATGTGCACCACTTGAAGTTTGGGTGAACAACAGGAAGCTGGGCTGCATGTTTGTGGAACAGGTAGCTTTCAGCCCTTTGTGAGAGGCAGATAAGAAACAAAAGCTGCGAGTTCGACTGAAATGGAAAAGTACTTGCTGCATGTGACTCTGAAAGCTTTTCAGCTTTCCTCCCAGACTTTCCATCCTTTAGTAATTGAGCAGTGAAGGTGGAGTTGGGAGGGGGTGGGGGGTGGGGGTTGTAGGTGGATGGTGGGAGCTGGAAAGGTGGGAGTCTCCTCTTTCAAAAGAGGCCAAGAACAAAACAGGAAACCATCCCCTTGTTTTGGCTCGTTGTCGCTACAAGTGTTTGGAATTTGGAGGAGGTGAGTTCACATGTCGCGTTCGTGCATGAGCGCAGGTCAGAGCGTGCACGCACAAACACAAATACCTCCACGCACAACGGCGGGAATGTCTGGCACGCCTTCGATAAGCAGAGGCCTGACAACGGTGAACCCCCCCCATGGATGTTATGAGGAGCGATCACTGAGTAGACTAAATACTCGCAGCGATGCTGCCGAGGCCTTGATCCAATCTGGACTTGTGTTCCATGTGGGTCAGAGTGCTGCTGATGCTCGTGTTTTCATGATTCTGGCTAATAAACTCAAAAAGCATCCTGACCTTTTTTTTTTTGTTTGTTTATCTGGTGAGTCTTATGCTAAAGCTTCTTGTTTGTATGCAATAATAACAGATTTATTCCCTGTAGGACGCTGTATCCATGTAGGGCTGCTGGAACCAGCATGGCTGTTTGTTATTGTTGTCAAATTCATGGATGGATGGATGATGGATGGATGATGGATGGATGGATGGATGGATGGATGAATGGATGGATCATGGATGGATGGATGGATGGATGATGGATGGATGGATGGATGGATGGATGGATGGATGAATGGATGGATCATGGATGGATGGATGGATCATGGACGGATGGATGGATGATGGATGGATGGATGGATGGATGGATGAATGGATGGATCATGGATGGATGGATGGATGATGGATAGATGGATGGCTGATGAATGATGGATGGATGGATGGAGGGATGAAATAATGTATAATGTAATGTAATAATGTAAAGATGTAATAAATAAATGAATAATAAAGTTAAGTTTAAAAATTAAGACAAACAGCATAAGATTATACATACATCAATATACACATATAAGCATATGTACTGTAAATATGTAGATGTGATTTGTTGTTGGCTTCATACATCTGGCCCAGGGACAGTTGAAAACTTGCTTTGTAGCTTATACTGACATATTTACAGAAATGTTCTTAAATGTGTTCCGTCTCCGTTAAATAAACAATGAATAAATAAACAATTATATACAATAAAAGATAATAGTCAACAAGGAAGTCCAGCAAAAGAGATATTGCACGTTATTATGGCACTTGCGTAATGATATTGTTGTGTGCACTTGTGTCGTGGTGCCAGTGCTCCTTCCCATCCTCCACCTCCTGATCCCCCTCCTCCCCCCCAGAGAGGACTTGTGCAGTCTGATAGCGTGAGGGACAGAGGAGTTTTTAAGTATATTAGTCCTGATCCTCCTAGGGAAGGAGCAGCCAGCAGGACTGGCATTGTCCATAATGTCCAGTAGTTTGGTAGGAATAAACATCACCACGTTAGGACCCAACATCACCATGGTAGGACCCAACATCACCATGGTAGGACCCAACATCACCATGTTGGGATCTGCGTTTATCATCAGGTTTTGTCTGATTTATGATGATCTCGTGTTATCTTCATCCTCACATATTTGTCTCTCCTGGTGGAGACCTTCCTGTCGCTGTCTGCTTTTCTCTTTGACTTCATGATAAACAACATTGACAGAAATGCCTCTACTGATATTAAAGCTTTTTATACGTTTCCTTTGATTTGTGTGAAACAATTCACCGACACCAAGGTCAAAGCTGCAGAGACAAAAAAAACTTTTTCAAGTTAGTACATCTATCAACCTGTTTTGTTTTCAAAGTGACAGTCTTTGAATGGAAACACCTCCCTGAGAGGTCAAACCACCTCACAGAACTCTAGTCCAAGACTAGCAGACGTGTTGTTTAACCTCTCAGGTCACCATGGTAACTGATGCGGGAGACATCACCTGCTCTATAGGAGGTTGTGTTCAGAATGAATTAGCTGTCAAAGTGCTCCTAAAACATCAGAGAACAGCTTTTAAATGTGCTCAGGCAGATTTTTAACTACAATGAAGCCAACAATGTGCATCCATAAAAATGCCCCCTATGCAGTTGACATGGATGTGAAACCTTTATGAAGTGGCCTTGTAGACCACCTAGAGTTAGCATCAGAGTTGGTGTCCATCCTCGCTGTGGCTACGTAGCTGCCAACCTGCTGCACCTTCCTTCACTCCTCCAGGATGACCCCTGACCTTTTAATGGAGGGATGAGCGATGGAAAACAGATCATCATATTCATTTTATTGTTACCCAGTTGTCACTATTAGATTAGGAAAAGTCATCAGATATGAAGTTAATTTGGAGGGTTAAGGACATCATCGTCATTTTCCATTTTAATCAGTATTATGATTTAAACAATGAGTTGAATCAAACAATTAAAAAAAAATAAAGTCTGAATTGAGTTAAGATTGTGGATTTGTTAACTCTGGTAACTCAGAGAACCCAGCTGTGTTAAACTCATTTTGTTTTGTGCCTTTTGATTGGCTGATTTTGTGTTTCGTCAATCATAGATCAGTAAATGGATCATTTATTTGTCACAAGGATGAAGCTCTTCAATTTTCTCTGTTTTTGCTTTAAATAATAGCTTTGCTAGTTATGAAATTATTGGCTGCCAGCAACTCTATTATTCAAAGAATAGAGGAAAGATATTTTTCTTAAGAAAGCAGAGAAGCGTCTCTGAAACAGGAACTTTCCTTTGTTCTTGTTGCACATTTCTCTCATTAGACGCGGCGCTCTTTGTTGACGGTTGGCCGTTGTCACTCAGGTTCAACAGCGTTGACATTTGACCCTGCAGAAGTGCTTCCAGGTGGGCCCTCTCTGGTCCGGGGGCCTGACAGCGAGCGGGGACCTCCTGAAGCTACACTCAGGTATTTCAACCCTAAACAAACAATGATCTGAGCGCTCAGAAATGTCGCATGATCCCTGAACAGCGCCGTGACACCAACGCCGGAATTCCAGAACAGTCAAAACCTCGCGCTCCCAAGAAGGCGATTGTGTTCAGTTGAGATTATTCAATTTAACCAAAGATGACAATAACTCTGAGACGCAGTCTTCGCTGTGGGACGGTACCGGACAGATGTTGCTGTGACTAACGACTGACACGTGGAGACGCGACAGCAAGTTTAAAGTTGTCGATAAAGAAAACTAAACCTGCTGAATGATGAAATGCTGCCTTGTTTGGACTTTTTACCTGTGAGTTCTACCTTTAAAGGGATACAACAGCATTTTGACAATTTGCTTATTTTGCCATCAACCTCTAAGTCATCACCATGGTTACCATTAAAGGGCCAGTTATTATTCTTTTTTTTTCTTTTTTCTTACCACTGTCCGCATAGATATTTATGGTTCGTGCCAACACCTTGCAAGAACCCTGAACCACAGCTCAGCAGTTTAATTTTGCAGAATCTTGCACGTTTTCTTGTGTGTCAGTGTGAGTGATAGCGAGTGCGTCCTTCACCAGCCCTCTTTGATCGTCTAACCTAACATGATTCAAAAAAAAAAAACCTGACGACTAAAACCTCCAATAGTGGAACATAAAAAGACAGGACAGATGAAGTCGAGACAGAAGACAGACAGTGATGGTGTGTGTGGTGTATATAGCCAGATAAAATGAAGTGGCGGGCCGGATGTAGCCCGTGGGCCTTCAATTTGATAACTGGTGTTGAGTTAGTTTGTGTGCGTGAAATACGTACGTCTAAAATGGTTTCTGAATTGTCAAGCTTGAAGTGTTTAAGAACTTGACTACAGTCAAATCTTGTGCAGATCATGGCAGCTGGAGCATATCCCAGCATGCATTGCCTGTCTTTCAGATCCCAGCGGCTTCATCAGTCCCCTGGTTTTGTTTGTGTCGTCTCCTGTCCGTCTTCACCGCCAGCGTTCAGACCTGCAGACGACAGCTGAGCGGATCATCTGTCTCTCACGTTACAAGGCGGCGGATCAAAGTCGGCCTCGCATGACGATGCGCCTGATTTCATCTCTTCCCTTCACAAACTGAGCTGCAGATGTTGAGTCAGTGGCCTCTGACTTCCAGCATCATCCTCATCATCATCAGCGCTTAGAAGGACGTTTAATGTGCTCCATGTGTGCAGGACAAAAGCTGCAACAAGTTTCATCAGTGGAGCTGGAAAAACAGCCGACGCCTCCAGTAAAGCTGGCGTGTGAGCTGAGGGGTCACGCGCCACGTGAATGTGAGCATATCTGTCTCCAAAATCGTCAGCAGGTGTCTGCAAGCACGCGTACGGTACTTAACCTCCCCTGAGGAGTCTGATATCAGAGCTGTTCTAACTGCGAATCTGCGTGCAAAACATTCAAGCGGCGGCAGGATTGACGTTATGTTCAGACCTGAGGTGAAGTAAATGGAAAACCTGAAGCATGAAACCTCCTCGATGCCTGAAGTGACTCCTAAAGAGTCTGTTCAGGTCATCCGTCTGATGTCAGTGGGCCTGAACGCCGCTTCATGGAGGGAGGTCTGCAGGACACGTGTGAGGATGGTGCTGAGGAAGAGGATGCTGCCTGAATGATGCCGGCTGCCACCTGCTGCACACAAGACCCCACAAGCTGCATCTGGACTGGTTGTTTCCCAGCACGTCTGTCCTCACAGCTGGCCCGTTTCCAGTCTGTTGAATTACCGTCCTTTCAGTCAGCAGTCCTGTTGTCCTGTTGTCCTGTGGCGTCTCTCGCTCCTCCTCTTCCTTTCCTTCCTCCTGCTTTTGTTTTGTGGATGTTTCCAGCTCTGGGTTTGAAACTCCAAACTCCTAAACTGTTGGTTGAAACCCAGTTGGGTTTTCTCATGAGAAGTTTGCTTTGAAATGAACGTCACTGTAATCTATGATTACATTTCATTTTACAAATCAGCAAAACTTTATGTAAAACCTCCTGTCTTCAAAGCTGAGGACACTTGCAGTTCTTTGAATGTCCACTAGGGGCTAAAAATGAGTCATTTTATCCATCAAACTTCACATTAAAATGTTTAACTTTATTTATGCTAATCCTTCCACCAAAAAAGATGCAATGTGATATCCACTTGTACTCTAGAGGCGCTAGTGTAGCTCAGAGCAACGTTTGACCACAAGTGACCTGTCACAAAGCTCTTCTGCAGTCACAACCTTCGTACGTGACTGCTAGCTGCTTTTCTAGTCTGTTTTCCAAATCCCAAACAGGAAAATTAAACTCCTTTCCTGACGACATTGATTCTTTGGTCTAACATTAACATCTGCAGTGACGCTGGTGTTGTTTTTTCTGGCTGTGACCACAACAAAAACTAAAGAATAACTTCTCTTTGATCCACTTCTTTTATGCGGTTTTATTTTTCACCCTGGTTCTGCATTCTGCCCCCAGCTGGACACCTCCAGTATTACATGTTCTGCTTGCGTTCTACAGGAGCAAGAAACGCTCACAAGTACGCAAACGGACGCACACACACAGTCAAACTGCGAGTAAATCCCAGAACTAAGGGTTTAATAAGTAGCTGTCACTTTAGCTACTTAGCGTTTAGCTTTTTTTTTTTTTAACTTAATATCTGAGCTGTCACTGACAAGCTAAGAGAGTATAACCCTTCCTATTTTAAAGATAGCTTAATTCTTTCTAGAAGTATACATTTAAAAAGATGAGTACTTTTTGACTTAAACTGACCTGCTCTTCCTACGAGGTTCTCATCTCTGCTAAAACCCGGTGTATGAGTCGGCTTTCTTGTTGTCTTTTATTTTGAAAATTCACCAGATTCTCAGTGACATTCTCTTGTCTGACTTCCAGCCATTTCTGGCAAAGACGAGCGGACGGTCGCTTCTCACTGCGGGATCCTCCGGTGCGACTGCTCTCCCTGATTTGAAAAGCTGGCGCGACGCTTCATTCGGACTTGAGTTCAAGCTAATGAGCATGTTTCAGCTAGCTGCAACACAGGGCTTTGTTCAGTTCCTTTTCAACAGGTTATGGTCACTTCTGACTTTTGTCTTTTGTAAGGAGGTCCTTTAGCTAACGCAGCTCTAAATATTACTCAAAGGCAGAGCTAAAACCTTTTTCCTGTAACGTCGTTCTTGCACCTCTACAGATATTGTAAAGTAGTATTCTTCAAGAAGCCGTCAGTCATCCCCCCTCCAGCTGCAGGTAGGCGGCAGAATGAAGCCGTCTGTCGACGTCTGCGGCCTGCACGGCGAGGTAATGGAGCAGTTAAGAGTGTTTGAGGTGCTGATCTGTTAGCGTGACAGCGGAGCGTCTGGGATGCCTGGATGACATCATTCTGCATTCCATCAGCAGCACAAGGAGATATTTCATAATGCAGCCAAAGGTCTATGAGGTTTGCGTCGGTGTTGTTTCCGCTGCACCTTTGGTGGCTTTAATCGCCCCACCAGGGGCCTGACCTCTGACCTCTGGGTCCACCTCTGACCCAGGATCCTGTTGCCGGGAGTCCCTGAGGAGCAGGTCAGGAATTAGGAGAAAGCTTCTTAAACAAACAGGCGGTAATAACGGTGATTTGCCAGATCGCTTCACGCTTCAACAGGCTTCCCCGGAGCTCGTCACCACAGCGGAGGATGAGAGCTGAGCTGCCAGAGACACCAGCATCAGATCCAGAATGTGGATAAGACCTGCCTGCATGGAAATGAGAAATAACTAATATGTAAACGGTTTCGTGTGGTGTTATAAACCCTGCAGCAGGTGTGAACAGATCTGCTGATGTTTTCTGTCATCCAGACTCACATCGCAGAGACTGGATGACGCTGCTGATGAAGAAACTCCTCCTTAATCCCTAGAAAAACACGAAGCCAGCAGACCTGTTAACAGGCTCAGAAACAGCATCTGAGTCTGAATCAGCACAAGTTTGATCAGTTTCATGCTCCTGAAATTACATCACATTACAAGCCCGAAACAGCAAACTTTACCGTCATAGAGCTGAAATTTAGACTCAGGCCTCAGACCAGAGCCGAGGAAGCCACTTCACCAACAATTATTACCTTTTTAGGGTTTTTTAAAAAAAAAAAAATATGTGAATAGCTCTGTCCTGATGTGCGTGTGGTTTGTTTTTTTTCAAATCACATTTCTAACCCTTAAAGTTGCTGAAACCTTTTCGTATTAGATTACTGCAAATGTAACGCTGTGATGTTGCAACTTTTCAGTCAAGCTAAAACATGCTCAGACAACATCTGACCTGATAAACAGCCAAAATGCAAAGTTCATCAAATAACCACCCAAAAGTGAGTCAATATGTCTCCACATTAAAATATCCAACTTTTTATTGCAGAAATAAACAGGGACGCACAATTTTAAAAAAAGCAGTAACAATAACCAATAATTAACTGCAGTTTTAACTGCGCTATAATTAAAAAAAATGTCTCGTATACATACAGGTGTTCAGACGCTTTTTTATTTCTTTCATTTTGTTAATTAACCAACATTTTCCATTTGGGGAAAACAAGTTTGGCTCTCAGCAGATTGTTTATTTGTGTGGCTGAAAAAGCTTAATGTCAAGATCCTGGTTGAGATTAAAGAATTCTGGGACAAAGATATGAGACATATAAGTGGACTAAAGCGGCATCAGTTAAAAAAAATGGGCAAATTCATGTTGGAGCCACAAATGTTTTATTACATCAGACTGATCTGGAGTTGGACAATATCTTTCTTTTTGTTTTGTAATCAGCATCTCACTTCCATTTGTGCTCTTTTTATTATTTCATCATTTTTTTTAATGTGAATAAGCCTTAAAAAAAAAGAAAGAACCCTAAACAAACGCAGGAGGTTCATATCAGAATCAGAATTACTTTATTTATACCTGCGAGGAAATTCCACATTGGTCACGACAAAACTTCAAAACCTAAACTTAAAAATAGAATAAAAGACTGAATAAATTACAATAAAATTGTATTTTTAAAAAATTTCACAGTTGCACAGTTTGTATACGTAGTATACATTATGCAAAAGTATAAAATACTGACTAAATAAAATAGAAAAATAGTAAAACTGAAATCAAGCTATTAAACAGGTAAACGATTAAAATAGCAATTCAACAAAATTTAAAATAGGCACTGCGGCAGCCCACCGCTCTGGGTCCAGCAGCCCAGATGGGTCAAATGCGGAGATTAATAATTGTATATAAAATAAAATAAACGTACATGGCCTGAGAGAAACTTGCAAAACCCTGTGAAAGTTTTTCCTCTTAAATTCCCACAAAAAGTCGAATCCAAGGCCAGGTGTGTCTAATCCCCAACCTACACGGGAAATATGACAAACGCTGTGAACAACAGGCGGGGCAGGGCTTCGGTGGGAAGGCCGTGTTTGTCTCCGCAGCAGCGCAACTAAGTGGTATCTAATAAACAGAAGTGCTGTTGGCAGCAGGGCTGTGCACTCTGCCTGCAGGTGAATTACTGCGAACAAACGCCGCATTAGCTGCCATTCAGCAAATCAAATGAGCTGGAATAAGTAAAGATCAGTGAATCAAACATGGGCAGTGTGCTGGATTAGCCGTGACTGTACGGTGGATGCCGTACCATTGGGAGCGCGGATCGCTGCCGCGAGCGTGGCATGAATGGAATGATTGCTCATGTTTTTTCAAGAATGTGTTTTTCACAGGCGTGTTTGTGTAAAGACAGGAATCTGGATTACAGTCTCATCTGATACAGACGGTATCGGTACTCTCGCCTTTATTTGTTTACTCCTGAGATCACAGTGATGGATGAGGATTGCAGGTACTGCAGGTATCTGTCTGCAGATCAGCGATAATGTGTTGAAATAACAGGATCTGGTCTGTGAGAAGACAGGCAATTAAAAAAGTGTTGAAACCACAAAACTCTCCCTCGTGTCGGTGTCTTCATTCCTTTCCTTCTTTCAGGCCTTTGTCCCCCGACTCTGGTCCTCCTCCAGCCTTTCAGGACAGCGCCCCGTTTCAGGTTCACTGACCAACAAAGGTCCCAAACAATAGTCTCTGGTCTGAGAAATGGACTGGACTTGCTTCCTGTGTGGAGAAGTGCTGTTCTTTCCAGAAAACCCTGAGAAGCAGGGTCAATGTGGCAAATGCAGAAAGAAAAGGCGCTGAGATTCTTATCTTAACTTAAAAATAAAAATAATATTAGACCTCAGATAAAGTAGGATGACTGTAGGATTATGGGAATGCCCGTTTGAACAAGTGCGTTTTAAGTAATGATTTGAAGGTCTGTAGAGAGTCAGAGTTTCTGACGTGTTGTGGGTGGGGCAGCAGCGCCAAAGGGTCGGCCCCCAAAGGATCGGGTCCTGGATGTAGTCTTGGACAGGGGGCCGAGCAGCGAGCCTTGAGGGACGCCATGGGTGACCGGGGTGTTGTGGGACTTGCAGTTGCTGATGGAGACGTGGTGGTGGTGATCGGAGAGGTGAACCCAGTGAGTGCCGAACCAGTGGTCCTATCGACGACTGAGAAGGATGGAGTGGTCGAAGGCGGCGGCCAGAGTCGGTGGCGAGGAGGAGGTCCCTACTGACCATCGAGTCGACACACAACTGAACCTGCATAATCATGGAGCGGTCCAGCGTTTTGAAGAGCAATGGCAGCTTAGAAATGGGTCTGAAGTTAATTATTTATCCATTTTTGCATTTCAGTTGGTGTGGAGGAAAAAGAAGAGAACATTAGTTCAAGCAGCTGATCGTAACGAGGGTTTGGTACAAAAGCGGGAAACATGAGAACATGCGCAGCAACAAGCAGCAGCAAAGTCTGGTAGCTCTCAATTTTTACTTAGATTTTACTCATATTTTACGATTTTTTTTATTTTTATCAATTGCTGATGGATATTTCTGTGGGGAGAAGAGTTTACTCCAGAGAAGAGCTTCTTCCATTGAAACTGAGCACATCTGGAGGATACCACCTGATTCCATGTGAGTTAAAGAGGTGTTTTCATGGCTGCCCTGCTGGTGCAAAGGTGGAGGCAGGAAATGGAGATATCAGCCCTTTCTGACATCGGTCATCATGGGAAATGTCAACTCTTTGTCCAACAAGCACAATGAGATGGTGAAGACTCAGAAAGTTTACCGTGAGTGCAGCCTCATGTGTTTTACTGAAACCTGGTTGGATCAGAACATCTCTGATTCATGTGTAGAACTACCTGGTTTCACTCTCATACGGATGGACAGAGACACTAAGGCTGGT
>JBAMYA010069270.1:0-25806 GCA_037176975.1 Arrhamphus sclerolepis
AGAAAGAAAGAAAGAAAGAAAGAAAGAAAGAAAGAAAGAAAGAAAGAAAGAAAGAAAGAAAGAAAGAAAGAAAGAATTCCAATTCCAAAATTCTAATTTAACTAGGAAAAGGGACAGTTTTTTTTATTTATTTTATTTTTTTAAGAAACTGCAAACGGACCCCAAATCAAAATATCGGAACGGTTTTGCTTTAATGTAAGTAGTTGAGGGTCTCAGCAGAAGTGCCAGTCATCAGGGAACTCCCACCAACCTACGCACGCACGCGACCCCGACACATCTGTGCGCCCCTGATAACACAATCTACACCCTCAAAGCTTTGAGTCCCACAGCAAGAGTGCGTGTTAAGCACCAAAAAGGCGACGTCCATCGTCACCAGCAAGCAAACTCTGCCTCTGACGTCAGCAGAAAATACTCGAGGCCACGCCCACAACAGTTGTTGTGTTTTCCAGTCCAATGATTGACGTTCATCAGTGCTGACCGCAGCTGAGGACGCAGGAGCTGGACATCTGCAGCCTTCCATTGAGGACGAGATGGACTTCTCCCCCAGCTTATCCCAAGATGCTTCCACGGTGAAGACAGATTTTGAGAAAAAGTGAGTTCTGTTTCTAAAGTTTTCAATAACACAGGTTATTAAAACAGCCTTAAAAGGAAAAAAACGTTAGATTAAACTGATAAGCACATGGTCAACACAAGCTTTCATGCCCTAGTTATGTTGTTATATCATGAATTATGACCATCAATAATAACCTCCACAAATTGGGATGCGCCCTGATGTGCATCTCCCCTGGAACTTTGCACGCAAACTCTAAATAACTGAATCAGCAGATACTTCAGAGGAACTCCCGTAGAGTAAGTTCCCCCTGCAGCAGAAACATTCTCTCTCTGCCAGTTTAAATTTGCCAGACTGATCTCTGGGGAAGTTCACAAAGCAAAAGCCTAAAGGTAAATTATTTAAAGGAGCTCTATGGAGTATATATGGATCGTCAGGAAGGCCTGAGACTGGGCTGTGAAGACCTGAGGTGCTGCCAGCCTGTCTGAGACAGAGGTTTTCTGCTTGTTTGTTTTGTTTTTTACAGAAAATCATTTAGAAAAATACATCATGCTGGATACTTAGCAGCCTTTTAAAACAGAGAGGATGATAGTATAGTGGTACTGATAACATCACCTGCCTCCACCCAGCCCCACCCCCACAGCAGGAGCTAAAAGTAGAACAAGGTAACTAATGTGTGTACCCTTGTCAGAAGATGCCAGTAACGCAGCGTCAAGCATGCTGAAGACAGTGAGCGACACCTTAGCCTTAAGACTGAAACAACAAACTGATCTCATCATCATTTAATGACTTCTGCCAAATGTACCTTAGAGTAAAACTGATGCCCAAGCAATATTTTAGAAACTGAATGTAAAGAACAACACGTTAGACATCACATTTTAAATCCATCAGGGACAAAACCCTAAAAATTACAGATAATCCTTTTTTTTTTGGTTCGCAGGGTGTTTGTCAACAGAAGCCTGACCCTTGAAAACATCAAATGCTATGGATTTGACATGGACTACACTCTGGCAAGTGAGTAGAATTGTGACCCCAAGGTGACCTTCGTCTGCTCACGCATCTGGAGTGTTGTTCTTTATTATAACATCTGAATTTTATCAAACAGCAAGCATTCATCAGTGGTCTGTTAATGGTCTTGTTCCATGTGTTTGTAGTTTACAAGTCTCCTGATTACGAGAGCATGGGCTTTGAGCTGATAAGAGACAGAATGGTGTCTATTGGTTACCCTCACGAGCTTCTGCGCTACACATATGACCCCAGCTTCCCCACTCGGTTAGTTTCAGGTTTGTCTCTGTGCCACAATGAAAGTCTAAAGTACTCCTTGGATTCAGTTAATGGTTTCCCCTTTTTCTCCTATCAGTGGTTTAGTGGTTGACACCAAATATGGAAACCTCCTGAAGGTGGATTCTAATGGAAACGTTTTAGTCTGCACTCATGGCTTCTATTTCCTCAAAGGGTAAAGTTAAAAACCACGAGAAGATGGTACAGCATAACATTAGCACATGCTCGTTTGTATTGCAGCTCTATGGACTCTTTACCTGTGAATTCTGGAGTTCAGGTAAGATGAAATAGTCATAGGGAGGTAGAAAGATCATAAAAGATCATAAAAATACATCTAAAATCTAAAATGTTCATTAGACAACACCCATCCTACTGGAATAATCAGGAAGAAGCATTTGATTTAGGCCGAACTGGCAATTCAAAAGAAGTGTTTTGCTGAGTCTGGAAGCACAGTCTGGCATTCTTTATTTAAATAGCATTTTTTCAAACAAAACAAATTCAACTGATTTATAAAGTGTGATTTGAGAGGATGGGGTTGGACGGAGGCAGATGATTCGCTGTGGCGACCCCTGAAGGGAACAGCTGAGAGGAAAAGACGAAGACTCTTGATCATCAACACAACCAAATACAAAATAGTAATAATGATGATACTGATAATAATAATAATTAATTTAAAAAGAACAGAGCTGAAATGGAAATGACGGGTATTGATCAAGTCAGCATAACAGGCCTTTTAAAACTGACTGGACTCAAACAGACCATCCATCCATCAATGCATCCATCCATCCATCCATCCATCCATCCATCCATCAATGCATCCATCCATCCATCCATCCATCCATCAATGCATCCATTCATCCATCCATCCATCCATCCATCCATCCATCCATCCATCCATCCATCCATCCATCCATCCATCCATGCATCCATCCATCCATCCATCCATCCATTAAACTCCTCTTTCGTCCCTAGATCTTCGTAATCCTCCAAAGTCAATACAGGTTCAGCGAGGAGAAATTAAGTTTTGCATGGATAGATTCATGTAGAATCTACAGAGAAATAGCTCAAAGATTTTATTACATTTTCGACAGAGGAGATCAAGAACGCTGAGAAGAAGACCAGAGGAAAGACAAGAAATGAAACGGAATGGAAATACAAATAGCTGATGAAGGCTCAGAGGGAAAATGTGGAAATGTGGAATGAAAAGGTGAGAGGGAGGTAAGCAGTGAGGACAAAACGAAGCAGAAGGGATGAAAAGAAAAGAGGTCATGGAGGAAAATGGGAGATTACCCATGTGGAGACACAAAGGAAGAAGATGAAGAACAAAGATGTAAGAAAAAAGAGAGGTGCTGATAAGCAAAAGGTCTTGCTCCTTGTGGAGAAAGATGATGTCACTGTCCGTCCACACAACAGTTGGTGATGTCATATGAATGGCCTGTATCACTGGTTTTGACTTGATACTTTCTTTACTGGAAGTGGTTGTGTCGCATTAAAACTGGTGCTGCCACCTAGCAGGTGAGTAGTGGAATTACAAAATAAACGAGCAGGTTTAACGCAAAAGGAGAGACCAGTCGAAGGCTGGTTAGCCGAGATGTTACTGCAGAAAACTTCTTTCGGAGTAATTTCAGGTGGGTAAAGAAGTTGTGGGCTTCTTCATTTTTTAAATTTTATTAGCAAATTAGAGTCACGGCCGACACCATTCACTCTACTATGCTCTGCTGCGATAAAATAAATAAAAACAAACAGGCTGGCAGTGCCCATAACGGACAAGATATAACAGCGTAGCATCAACTCTTCTGTGGAGGAAATTTTTTATTTCAAATATAAAAAGCAGATAATTGATATGACAACATGGTTGGCCAAGTTTAAAAATAAGCAAAGCAATCGCATCACTGCTTTAATTTTTGCAGAGTTCACAGGTCTTACATGTGATATAAATTTGAGCTTTCAAAATTCATAAAATTTCAGTTTTCATGTGAAAACTCTGCTTGCAATGTTCTAAAGTCCTTAAAATGTCCTCCTCTTATGAATTAACATCCAGTCCATGTCCAGCTGATATGACAACATGGTTGGCCTGGGACGAAGCTCAGTCTTCGGGGTGGGGGGGTGTCTTCCTCTGTGTCCCTCTGAACCGTCATTACTCTGGATCGGCTCAGATCACAGTTCATTCACGGGGCCTACGCCTCCATGTCCATCCGTCATGCAGACAGCTGAATGGACTTGCAACTGTCAACAAGCAGTGATTCAGTTGACCCTCAATAACAGACCTCAAGGAGCCCATGACCACCTAAGTTGTCCCACCATCCTCCTAGAGCCCCTCCCAGTGCTCCATCACCCATGATCAGACACATCCACATCATGATTAATTTTATCATCCAGTGAAAATGTGACTCAGGGAAGTACAAGAACTTGGACATCTGTCAACCCAACTGTTTTAGTTTGCTATTTGTATATCACTGGCTTAAAGGTGCTTATAGATTAGCCATATCTACTTTGCTGTCCTTCTGAAGAAAACACAGAGTGAAGGTAAAGATGGGGATGAAGTAAAGAGAGAAAAGCAGGTGAGGAGATAAGGAAGGCTAAAAGAAAGACATGCAGTATCGAGAGAGGACGAGGACGGTATCACTTGAGAGAAAAGAGACAAGTGAGGAAGGCAATGAAAAGGAAAGTAAAGAGGATCAGAGAGGAAAGGAAGAGCAGGAAAGCCCCTTTAACTTCATGTGATAAGCAGTCCTTGCTGGTGTTGTCTCTAGTTATTCTGATGCTCGCTCACACCCACAGCGTCTTTCAGGTAATTTCTGTGAACTGTCCGCATTCATTTTCTTCAGATGATTTAGAATTCCTGAGCACAGCCCGGAAACATTCCTGCAGGAGAAACTCAAAGCTGCTGTTTGCACCCAAAAGTATGAGGTAACCTGAGGTAATCTAACGCATCATGTCTCTTTTGGTATGTGGATTTAGTCCTCTACTTTAAAATGCCCACAAATAAGCAGCTTCTGTCCTCACTGATGGACCATCAAGCTCATAGACCAGGGGTGTCAAACTCTGTTTCATCCAGGAGCGCATCATCGCCATGGTTACCATGTTTTGTTTTGTTTTTTTACTCTCTTCAGTCAACTGTGTTGTCAGATTTCCCTCTATAGTTCATGTTGTAAAAAAAAATACATAAATAAATTAATAAGTTAATTTTGTAATAAAATCGCAAATTGTTTTTGTATAATTAAAAATGAAAAAAAAAATGTTCAAAAGGGGCAAAAGTTTCACATGTATCTTTTTTTTCATAAAATCCCAAATTTTGACAAAAATTGTGACCTTTATCATGATATTGAAAAATAGAGTTAATTTTGTGGTAAAATGTTCATTCACAAATGTCTTAAAATTGTGACTTTTTAACTTAAAATTTGAATTATGAACTATTCAACTTTTTGCAACATTTTAACATAAGATATCAACATATGTATAGTTTCAAATATTTTGTTGTTACATCACAAATTTCCTTTTGATAAAATAATTTATGACACAAAAATCATGAGTTTTTACAAAAATAAGCAGTTTTTACATCAGCAGAAAAAAGATGGAGATTACAGAGGTGCTGTGGATTTTTAATTCCCCTCATGTGTGAAGTGCTGGTGTATTTTTGGAAGAATTCATCTATTTGAGCTCATTCTGCTCCTTAATTGAAACCCCGATGCTCCTATCCTTGACTAGGCATTGCTTTAATTCTTTCAGACATAGGCTCTTATCAAAATGCAGAATGCCTACGTGGGATAAATAAAGGTCCAGTGGAGGGGAGCGAGAGGTTGCAGGCCACGGCTGAGAATGGAGGACACATGAAAAGATATGAGATTCATTCTAATTTTGCCCTTAGAAATAGGGTGACCTACCCTTCCCCAAGTGTGCCAGAGGTCTGGGAGAGAAGTACAGCAATAATTGTGAAATCAATAACTCTGCATCAAACCCAACTGCAACTTCTTCTAAAAAAGCCACTTAAGCCTGAGGCGAAACGAACTGTCTCAGTAAGCACCAGTGGCAGAGCTACAATTTCTCTAGGTAAAGGGCCAGCGAGGGGCCACATTTCTCACAGGAGGGCCGAGTGTTTGATCAAAGTTGTTGTCCGAACTGATAATTCTAAACCAAAAGGCAATTAGGTCACTTTGGTTGTCGACTTGTATGCAGTGATCAGATGGAGATGGAAAAAATTCCTTCTTTTAAACTTTCAACACAATTTCTTTAGACTTTCCAATGAAAGTTTAATCTCCATCCATCATCCAATGGTAGATCGAGGGTTCTTTTAATTCCTGAATGTCCCCTTAATGTGACATCGATTCTTCTATCTGAGCAGTTGTACAGCTCTTTGCTAATCTCCTTGTTTTAAAATGTGCTATATGATTAAATTCTTCAGTTTGACCACCGGAAAACTACAAAGTAGTGTATTCAGAAAATCCATACAGCAATGGTGAATCTCCATCTAGAAAAGTCGATATCCAGTAATTCCAAAAAATGAATTGCAAAAGCTGTTAAGAAGCTCAGCTCTGTAAATATTAATTCTTTTCTTTTAAGAAAAAAAAGATGTGTTTGCTCAGTAAAAGCCTTATATGAAGCCATATATGAAGAGGAGTAGTTTCAATTATAACAAGACAAATCATATTTCCTCCAAACCCTGAGTACGTCTGCATCGCCTGCATTAGGACTATGTACATTGTTGGCATGTGAATCGAGCTCAGGAGGACACGCCTCCCAGCTGCCAATCAAAGCTACAACTAGTGTCACTTGTCACAGTGTTTGCTAGATGGAGTTAGTCAGATGCTAACTATAAGATCAAGATGTCTAACATCCATTATTATTATGAGTGCCATGGCAGAGCCAGTGAAGAAAGTGATTATGATCGAGCAAGATCCCGCACACGAGTCAATATTGGTTGGGTGTAGCGATTGTTTCCAAATGAGCCGTCAGGATTCGTCGGTTCTTCTCTCATCAGCTGGTCAACAAATACAGGTGTGTTGTGTTGTTGTTAGGGAGGCTCACACAGTTATGACAGTGGTAACCAGGGGTGAAAGCAGTTTTAAATTCTTGCTGGTACTATTACCAAAACCTTCATCTCTGGGTGTTTTCTGATTTTCTTCAATCTTCAATGTCCCTGTCTTTTCTTTTAAACAAAGAGGTTATTTTTCTGTTTTGTAGCGTTTCTCTCATTTTTTTAGATTTAAAATGCCTGTAGATGGCAACTGACATATTTAAATCATGTTGAAGTGTTTCAGCCAACCACAAGAATGTGGAATTTTGTTGGTGTAATGTATTGTTCATCCTGCCCCAACGCAAGTGACATTTCTTGAAGTGTGTGGACCAGTTGTGGAAAATGTTCAGGTGCATTAAATCAAATGCACGGATCCGCATAGCATCACCGCTGCATTTCAGAAGTAGACGTGCATGTGCACTCACGTACTGCTGAGTGAAATCTCCGGTCGTTAGCTCATAAGCAGTTTCTTTTCTGAACTGTTATGTATTTTAACACAAAACACAACTGCTCACTCTCCTACTGATTTTAATTGGGACATTTTGCAACGAACATAAAGACATTAAATGTGTGGTACACATTTCGAAGGCTCTCTCTGAGGGGAGGGCGAGAGAAGCAGATGAGAGATACTCGGCCAAGGCTCCATCCAGGATGGACTTAAACCCAACAGGGAACCGCTCTCCCACCTTCCTGGTACTGTAGTTAACTAAATCTTTTAGTGGTATGCAGTCCTGGACTGTACCAGCTTACTTTCACATCGGTTGTAACAGACAATTGTGCTTCTCAACCCGAGAGGGGTTATAAAGAGTCCAATCGTAAGTGGTGTTGCCCAGTTCCTGAACATCTTCTGCCTGGTGCCAAATCTCATCCACTGTAATATTCTCTTATCCAAGGGTTTTTCTGCTGCTTCATCTTCTTAACACTTATGTCTTTTCATACTCAGTTTTCTCACATTGATAATGCTGATGTCTCTACTCAGTTCAGTGATCTTTTTGCTGGTTTTTGTGTTAACCATCAGTCATCACGGTTTTCTAAATCTCTTTTTTTGTTCTGTCAACCTTTTCTACTTCTTTATTCATGTTGAGCTTTTACATGATATTCTGTTGGAGTCTTTTTGCCTAACAATACTTCAAACTTGTCCTTTACAAATAAATAAATAGCTTCGCTCCTTCACTCCATCTCTCCTTATTGAACGGCGGTCTGCTGGGTGATCAGTATCAGTGGCAGAGATGCCATCCGGCTCAATAAACTCATCATTGGAACCTTCATTTGTCAGAACCTGGAGACATCTGAGTCAATGAAGGACGGGAGGTCACTGAACAATCTTCTCTCCACCATAGACAGTCTATTTCACCCCCTCCATGACTTACTGCAGTGATGCTAGTGCTCACTGTCTTACAGACTAATTCAGCCCTGCTGTCATAATAAAAGCTTAAGAAAATCTTTCTCAAAGTTCACGACGATGTGGCAAACTTGGCAACTTGGGATATGAATAGTTAATTGGTGAATAGAAAGATGCAATCAGAGGCTGACCTCAGAGTCACGAAGAATGCTCTGATTTAGAAATTTAACCTTTGGAGAAAAGAGATCCGACACAATTGTATTATTTTTTTTTTCTTTATTTCCAGATTTTCTGACAAATATGTCGTGTGTAGCTTATTTTGATTCTTCAAAACCAGTTGTGAAGCAGCACAACGGAACTTGAAACCCTGTTTCTGAAGAAGTTTCTGAAGTTATTTTAGCGGTAGTTCAACTTATAAGAAGACAAATCGTACTTAAGTCACGGCCCGGGTGCGTGTGCGTTTCTCTACTAGGACTATGTAGAAGTTGATGTGAGACCCCAATTTTGAGAGAAACACAATCAGACAAACCGACTCTCCACATCTTTCCCGTTTTAATCACTGACATGTCTCAAACTACAATTGAGGAAATGTGAAATATGTCGACAACTAAAACAGACAAGAAAACTACCAAATTTGTGAGCAAATTTGCAGAAAATTAAGCAACTCAAACTCGCTTATAATAATCTGACATGGTCAGCCATGGTAAGTGTTTACCATGTGGAGTTAGCCAGATGCTCAATCAATCAATCAATCAATCAAACTTTATTTATAAAGCGCTTTTCATACACTTGTAACGCAAAGATGCTAACTATAAGATGAAGCTATCTAATGTAAATTACAGTGAAGAAAGTAAAGAGAAGATGTCATCAGCAAAATACCGTACATGAGTCAACACTGGACCGTCATAAACTCGTTGGCTTGAGCTGAGACCAGAGGGCTAGGAGTAGGATAGCGTCCTAGCCTTGCTGCTATTGGATTAGTAAGTTGTATTTTTCTTGCCTTCCACCTCCTGTTTGGTTGGTATTAGTCTGCATTACAACAGAATCTGGGAGATGAGGTAACACGATTCACAAAGATGGTAACAGATAATTGCACTTTTCAACCAGAGAGGGAGCTAAAGAGCACAATCTTATCAGGTGTTGCTTTAAGCAAACACAAGAAAAGTGGTTGAAGTGATTTTTTTTTTCAAACTGTCTGCATATGGTTGAAATATGCCTTTTTTATTTTTTCCAAATATATATACAGTTTAGTCTTGCAGCATGTTAGTTTTCTTGTTACTTGTGAGCTATGCGCAGTATTCTTAATGAGCCGTGTTTTTAGTTATTTCTCATCCTTTGTGACATATTTTCGAAGCATTTGCAATGATTATTCTTTTACTCTTTAGCTTTGTAAATAAATCTGTGCAAATCCTTCCATCACTTCCTTTGACCAGTCTCCAAAAGCTACAAACACCATATTGCAGATATCAGCATTGGTTTGTTTTTTTCTGTTGCTGAAATTACATCCTGCGTGTTGTAAACAGGAACCTGAAGGCAGCCGTGGATTTAATGAGCCTGAAGCTCTAAAGGAAAAAGGCCCAATCCTCCCTTGTCACAGACTGGGACCTGGGAATAGTTAGCAGGGCCATATCTGCACATTCTGAGGATCAGGAGGGCACATACCACGTCAATACGTCTAATGTGTTTTTCAGGGGCAGTGCTATTTAAGGATTTAAAGGTGAGATGTTAAAATCAATACAAATTCTAATTGGCAAGTAGTGGAGTGAGGCAAGCACAGGTTTATGTGTTTGTGCTTTTTCATCCAGAGTCGAGTCGCAATTCTGAACCAACTGTAGACTGACACCCGAATGTAGTCCATTACAGTGGTCCAGGTAAATCAGCAGTGGGAAGAAATGGTCTGATTTTAGTGCCAAGATTAAAGCCAACAGGCCTGGGAGAGTTTGGGAGACCGAACAGAATCACCTCATTTATCATCATCGGGCTTCACTCATTAAATTTTCATAATTCTGTGAGTAGATGTGCACATAAATCACCTCTGTACTAAAAACTTACAACTGATTCACGAATGACGCACAGCAGTTGCATTTTATTCGTGAGGACATGTGTTTCGTTAGTGAATTTCAAATGAGCGCACATTGGGAGTGCAAAGACACCCATTAGCTAGCATTGAGCTCACTCAGGAAGCAGCACGAAATCTACACGTGTGCCTACAAAAGTTCGGAGCTGCTCACATTTTCATGAGTGAGGCCCACTGCATTTAAAGTTTAGTTATGTTTGTTCAAAGTAGTAGTTTGTTTGTTTTCATTTTTTTATTGAGTCTTCTGTTCAAAAAGCCCAACCTGCCCCTACATGTATTAATAGGCCTGGCCTCGGTATTAAAAAATAAATAAAATGAAATAAATGGCCCATGTCATCTAGCTGTGTGTCTGACAACAAGATAACTAGCTGTTGTGCCTCTCATGCATCCAGCATTGCATCGCTCTTGGATGCCAGAATTTACAGAACATAGGTCACCCACATAAATTACAGAGGAATAACGAGATGTCAAAAAGCTATATTGATTTTGTGAAGAATGAAGGTGAAACACAGCACTGCAGATACCAGAGAGAACGAATCAGACCTGCGCTCGGCGGACTGAAGAACCAAGTTAACCATCTCTATTGCACTTGTTGTGGCATTATATGTGCATGCACTTCCAGGGTGAGACACTGGCAATTCATTTGTGAAGATCAATCGATGCACAGCAAAGATCAGACGGACAGACCCTGGGAACAAGTGGAGGCTTGGTGGACAGACTTTTGGGGTACCAGTCAACTCTGTACTTTTGAGAACCTTCGCTAAGGAATGCCACACATACTTAAAGGAATATTTTGGAGCTAAATCTATATTACTAGATGGTAATGAGTGTCAGGCACAGATAACAAGATAAGAGGCATGTGTGCAAGCCAAGCGAAAAGGTCACACTCACTTAAATTACACATGTATTATACAATATGATATTAGCTATAGTACCACTTGTTTAAATAACATAGTCATTCATTTCTACACCCACACATTCATAGAGATATTCATCAACTTTTTTGTCTGTTTTTTATTCCTCTAAACATTAATGTTCAACTGAGACTGTACACAAGATTTTAATATATAGACATATTATACAATACATGAACTGGGCCAATTCAATCAATTTGTGTGCCTATCGAGATGCAGTATTTAATACAAGAGCAGTCAACTCAGATACCAAAATGTTTTCTTAGGGAACTGAAAGGTGATCCATCTCCCTAATTATTCCTACTTCTGGATGGGTTTGACTCAGGTTAGTAGAGCCACCTTGAACTGCCTTTCTTGACATTTTGTTGCAATTAGAAGAAAAATCAGTGCTGTTCACGATCATTAAGTCTTAATTGTATTATGTTTTTGGTGTCAAAGCTGTTGGTTCGTCAAAGTAAATATACTGTAAATGTCAGTGGCTCATGTTTAACCACCTTTAACTAAAATCCTGCAATTTTGCTGCTAATAAATTTCAACTGGCTTATTGTCATTTGGAAATATGTATTTTGAGTTGAATACAGTACATGTAGTGGATTACTGCAGGCATGTGTCCTTGACAGTTCAGCTTCAGTTAACATTCAGATTTTTTTGCACGGTGTAAATATATTGCAATGTTCAGGAAAATACTTCATTAACACTTTGATGAATATTTTTGCTTTCAAATTCGATGCTTCTGCAAAAAATAAAGTTCTTTAAGACATTCAGATTTTATGACCTATATAACAAACTGTATTATTCTTATACAAAACCTCAGACCACCTTCCTATCCTATTAAGAACTCATGTTGTCATCTGTCCTGCTTTATCTCTTCTCATCTTTTCACACAAAGCGAGTCTGTCTCAATGTTTCTTGGGTCTTCAGTGATGAAAAGATGTGAAACAGAAATGCTGCTGTGAAGGTGGACAGATGTGAGGGACCGCCAAACACCACAATTCTCTTTACGTGTTCGGTCCTTTACACTTCTGTTGCCTTTTATGCAGGATTCCCACTCTATAATCTTTAGTCTTATATGGTTAATTCCAGTCACATCACACGACATGAAACCGATAGATAATTAATTTACAGAATGTTACACTGTGCGATTAAACATACGTTGAGTCGCGGCTAGGATAGAAATAAATCTGAGTGCATTTCAGATCCTAAACAGTGTCATTCACATCATTAGCAGGTTTATGCTAACGTGCTAAAGTTAGCGCTATCGTAGTGAATGTTCATGTGCTTTGAAAAGAAAATAAATCAAGGAAAAGCAGTGTATTTCTCCTTTATTTGAGTTGCACATTTTCCTTCCTGTTTCTCCATTGAATCTGGCGCTGTTGTTGCTAGGCTACTGTGTTGTGTAGACACACCTATGTTTACGTTATTTTGTGGTGCGTTCCTACATGTTGGTTAGCTGATCGTAAAGGCAGCGTCAGGCTGTCGCACACTGGAAATATTCCTCCAAATTTCTGACGCTGATGATATCTGTCGCAGCCCGTCTTTGGTTGCAAGACGGTTCTATCGTTCATCGTTGCTCCTGGTAACTGCTTCAATTGCCTCAATTACTGCAATGGCGTCCTAGCTGACCTTCCAGCCTGCGCAATAAGACCCTTACAGAAGATGACAGAAAGCGGTGGCTCATCTGGTCTTTGATCACCCCGAAAGGGTCAATATCACACCTCTGGCAGAGGTCAGCTGCATGACACTGGCCCAACACACCAACAGTGCTTTGGCCTGAAGTACTGTGGTCAGGCTGAGGTTTTTGAGGTCAGCAGCACTGGATTGGGATTCTTCTTTGATGGTCACTGATGAGCCTACATTGCCATAAGAAATGCTAGAAATACTCACAGTAAAACAACTTAAGGGTAGACTAATGTGTGTGTTTTGAGTGGTGGCGGGGGATTGGTTTGTGGTGGGATGGGGGTCCTTTGGGAGGCTTATGTATGGGGCTCAGAATTTGGTGCTACATCCCCCAACTGTCATGCACTGACTTCATTTTAAAAAATAAGCTAAATTATGAGTAAAAGTAATGCCTGTTTTTAAAAAGGGCACTTCTCAAGTCAGAGGACAAAGGGGCAAGTGTTAGAGCATCTGCGCCTGTGCCTGATGAGTGTAAACTTGAATTAGTTACCAAAACCATATGAATGGAAACAGTTTTTAATTAGTGTGGAATTTAGATTTCAAGCATAATGGACATTAAATTTAACCCAGAGGGCAAGCAACGACAGTAGAATAAATTGCTATTTTAAGTCTCTGACAAGACTCTGAAATGTAATTCTGCTTCTGTGACAGATTGGAACGGGTCCCAACAGATGAACCAAGGCAATTTTTAGCTTTGTATGTACACAAAAAGTATTTAAATAGAGCTGCTTGTGTTGATTCCTTATATTGTACAAACTGCTGTTGTGAAAGATGGAGAGTTCATGGTCTCAGCTTCCCTGGAACAGGAAGAACTGTCAGTACAGTACATATTAAAGAAAGAAAAGAGGCAAGCTTCAGAAGCACAGTTACACTATTCTGTTTCATGAATCAGTATTTTAAAAATTATGATGACAGTTTGTGTTTGTTTGGAGGACAGACATGTGCATCAGGTTTCAATGGGTTAAAGACAGTCTGGAAAAAAAAAGAACTAGAGGTGAGAAAACATATGAAACAGATGCACTGAATATACACTGAGGAATCTGTGAAACTGCTCTGGAAATGATATCAGTTAAACCAGTGAAGAAGAGGCAGAAATAACAATAATGCAAGATGCAATTTGGATTTGAGATTAAATATTTTGCACTCTATCTAATAGGCACGACTGCCTTTTACCATTGTTGTAAATATCGTTGCTATCGAAGCCAGCCACATTACCTCATCTCCTGGCTTCTATTATGAAATAAACTGTGAACCAGTGAGTAAACAAAGAACTTTAGTAATACAGCCTAAACTCAAACATACAGGACATAGAAGGAAATCCAACAGCAGCAAGGCTAGTACACCTAGACTACATCTGACTAGCGTCTCCGCTTCTATCAGTTCACACCAGCAGTTCAATCTCGACTCATGTATGGAAGCTCACATAATTGCTCTCCATCTTTCTTTCACTTGTCTTTTTTGACATAATGTTCTTAGCTTTCTGCGGTTGCTCTGCCATGACATTTGTCGTAATAATGGATGTTAGAAAGCTTCAGCTTATAGTTGGCGTCTGGCTAACTCCACCTAGCAAATACTGTGATGAGTCATAAAACTAGTTGTACGCTTTGATTGGCAGCAAAGAGGTGCTTCCTCCTGAATCAGATAGCACAAGTCACACACCATTTTACATCGTGTTATTGAATCACATTGGCAGAGATTGGTGGAAGTGCAATTTTGTTTTGTTATAAGTTGAACGTCCGCTAAAATAATTTTGGAAACTTCTTTTGGAGGATTTTAGGTTTCGTTGTGATGCTTTGAGTGAGCTGTAGCCAGATGACGCTAGACAAAATAAACGATTATGTTTTTCAAAAGTATTGGTTGAGTGTTTGAGCACACCGTTTTTTTCTCAAGTTCTGTTGCCTTGTTTGCTGCTCTGATCGGTTGTAGCGCTAACCAACCTTGTCAGAGGTGGTTTGAGAAGCAACAGTTGGTCCCGTCTCCTGTATGAGGACACCCTGTGACTCATTTTCAGACCCTGCATCTGTCTACATGTGGCTCTGATCTACAGACTAATCTTTAGCTGCTTTTGGGAAGACAATGTTCATGATTTCGGGTTTGAAACTAACCCTAACCCTCACATGTGATGATTTATCAAAAACAGGTTAAAAAACGTGGTAACTGGTCGAGGAGGGAAACGAAAGGGATTTATCACTGATTTAGGTAGCAATTAACTATATTAATACGGCTGCACAGATGAGCCCCAGGTGTTCCTGGATGCAGGTGATGCTGGTCCCAGGAAAGGTGATGCACCAGACGGAAATGGATGCTACTAGAGTTTTGTTGTGGATTTCCATATTGCTACTTCAAACTGCTCTTTTTGTCACTGTTGGAATATCCTAATTCTGACAAGGAAGTGTATTTGATATCTCTGGGCTCAGAGGCATCTAGGACTGACCATGAGACAGCTAAAACATGAATCATAGTCGGATGAATCAGGATTCTGTATCAGCTTTTGGGAGAAATCAGGGTTGTGTGCTCTGGACTAAAGAAGAAATGTACGATCCAGACTGTTACCAGCAACAAGTCTAAAAGGAGATTCACGCATTTTAGAACAAAAACACCTTCTGCCTCCATTAGAAAGAAATGGCTATAATCCTTATCTGTCCTTAGTGGGGAATGCTGAAGAATATTAAAAATTAAAACGTGCCAAATGCAATGCCATGTCTTACGAAGTATGAATATTTGCACAAAAAAAAGACTGAAACTTTTCATCTATGCCAGAATTAATTGCTCTGTAAAGGAGTTGTGACAGTATTGTCGACTTCTTTTGGAATGTGTTGTAGGCTTTAAATGAATAAATAAAAATAAAAAATCGATTTAATCTAAAAATAAAGAAATAAATAATTCTTTAAAGTAATAAACAATGACACATCCTGGGTTCATAGTGTCTGCAAAGAAATGAAATGAAAAGTAATTGATTTGCTGTGAACAAATATTCCCACCATTGTTCCATTCAGAGTAATGTGCTGAAACAGTCATTTCATTTCGCTCATCTGTCAATGGTTTTATCTTCTGTTTACCTCTACATTACACACAATTTCAACACAGTAAGCAGAGATTTTCACTGATATGATACTTCAGTATTGATTTACCACAACCGACAAATGACTCGCGCCAGCTGCCAAGCCAGAGTGGAAAGAAATGCTCAGTTTATAATGTTTTATTCAATATGACTATTGTAATGAAGTACATATGCTTTGTCTCAATTCAGAATACTAAAGTAACACCTAAGTTTATTTAAGTTATATTAAAGTTGCACAGGAAAAACATCAAAAGTGTCAAAAGTGTGCTTTTAAAGCTTTTTTGTGCTTTAATTGTCCTTTAATTAAAGTGTCTCAGTTAAGCATATTAAAGTAGCATTTAATTGTATTTATTCATAATCTTAAAATTACACAAGTGTATTCGATAATATACTAAAAGTGTGCTGAATTTATACTTTACTTAACTTAAATGTATTTTATTTCAACTGAAGTGTCTCACTTTAGGACATTTAAGTAGCATGTAATTGTGCTGAAGCTACAATAAGTGTAGTAAACTATTAAGCTGCTAAATTACTGGAAAAGATATCTGAATATGTTTTTATTTCAACTTAAATGACTCAATATAGTATATTCAATTCTTATTTAGTGTATTTAATTCATAATAAAATTATATAAAAATTCAGTTCTAACAGATCTAAGATCAGTTAAGTTGTTCAAAAATAATACGTGTTAGTAGTAAGTTAGCAGTTGGTGTTAAATTCAATAAATTTCATTTCAACTTATTTCATTAAAATGGCCTGATTATGTCAACTTCGATAAAAAAAAAAAGAAAAGACTTTAAATTAAATACACTGGACATCATTTCTATAAGTAAAGTGCTCTTAGATATTTTTTTTTTTACAATACCATTTTAAAATTCTAGTGTTCTTTCTGTATACCCTGGCATAATTTGTATCTCACTCATGGTCCAGAAAGGCTGGACTGTCCTGGAACCAGGTACTCTCTTCTCTGGACAACCTCTCCGCCTGCTTTATATCCCCTTTTGATGACTACGGATTCAAACTAATTAATGAGGGGGACTGCAGGCATTACAGAGATTATGTATTAATGCATTTTACCACCTCTAATCCCTCTGATGTCTCAATAAAACCCAGTCTGGAAGTGGCCTGTGCTATATCTGTATATGGGGGGGTGAGATATTCTTTCTGCTCCAGCTGCCAGAGGATTTGGTTGCTGATTTGGTCAGAGGGTTTCTGGGTACTGATTTCAGGAGTCAAAAACTGCGGAGAAAAAAAAAGGGGGGTGGGGGGGTGAGCCTGTCAGGGGCCTTGACTTGAATGTAATGCTGTAATAATTCCTTTTGGTAAGGCTACTAAGCACTGGGGGATTTGTGGATTTGTAATTGGCTGGCACTTCACCACTGTTCCACTGTTGCTGCACTATATTTAACAAAGCATGACACAAATTTGTGAACAAATCCTTCCATGATTGCGTAACAACCTTTGGTTGGTTTCTGTTCCAGATTTACGTTAAGCTAAAATTTAATTCATGGATCATCATCGACAACACAGATCATAACCTGTTTTATGATAGACTCAGGCAGTCAAAAGTGGCAGCAACTTATTACCTGTTACTAGTTTAAGTACGTATAATGAGCATCTTCTTAGGAATGTATATTTCTGATGTCTGATGTCATTTAAAAGTAATTTAACAGAAGCTTTTAACCAATGTGAAGATCAGTAAAATGGAGCATAATCTTGCAGTTTTAACCAGAAGTTCACATTAAATCAGACTAAACGTTTCCTGTTTTAGTTCAATTAGCATAATTACTTCTCTTTGCTCAATGCCAAAATAATGAGATTTTTTATTTTCTTTCTTCAAAGTCAGAAGTTTATATACACTAATATTATTATGCCTTTAAACAATTTGGGCAAGCCCAGATGATGATGTCATGGCTTTGGAAGCTTCTGATAGGTTAATTGACAGCATTTAAGTTAACTAGATGTAATTTAAGACACACCTCAAACATGCTGCTTCTGGTCATCACAGGAAAACCAAAAGAAATCCACCAAGATATCAGGAAGAGAATTGTGGACCTCCACCGGTTTGGTTCATTCATGGGTATAACACATTCATCTGTTGAAACAATTATACATGACTATAAATACCATGGGAATGTCCAACCATCATACCTCTGAGAAAGGACACAGGTTCTGTGTCCCAAAGATGAACGTTCTTTGGTGCAAAATGTGTGTATCAACCCCAAAAGCTAAACACTGTCTGGAGATCCTTGTTGAAACTGGTAAGAGAGTGTCACAGTGAAACCAGTCCTGGACCCTCCTGGACTGAAAGACCACTCAGCCAGGAAGAAGATGTTACCCAAAAAGCCAAATAAAAAAGTCAGGTTAGTTAGCAAATGCACACAGGGACAAAGACCTTAATTTTTGGAGACACGTACTGCAGTCTGATGAAACTATAGTCATGGACTAAAATATTGGCACACCTTGAATTTTTCCAGAAAATACACCATTTCTCCCTGTCACTTGCAATTTCAAATGTTTTTGAGATACACATGTTTATTTCCTTCATCTGCACTGGAAATACATTTCAAGCACGTGATGCTTGTTTAAACTTACCTGAAATCACACCTGAAGCCAGTTACAATCTATAATGGTTGACTTAACCTTTGTGTTGTGTGTCTGTTTGTATCACACCAAGAGCAGAGAACTGTCTGAGGGCTTAAGAAGCAATCTTGAGGTTATCAGACCATCTCCAGAGATCTTGAAGTTCCTTTGTCCACTGTGCGTACCATAATCAAAAACTTTATAACCCATGGAACTGTGGCTAAACCCCCTTGATGTGGACGGAAGAGAACAATTGACCAAAGAATGCAACGTAGGATAGTTTGAATGGTAGATCGGCAGGAGACCGAGGAGAACCCCACTGCTGATAAAGAGACGTAAAAAAGCCAGACTGGAGTTTGCCATAATGACTACCTGAGTAAGCCTCAGTCCGTCTGGGAGAACGTTTTGTGGACAGATGAGACTAAGGTTGAGCTTTTCCGAAAAGAACGTCATTGTACTGTTTACAGAAAATGAAATGAGTCCTACAAAGAAAAGAACACAGTTCCTACAGTTGACATGGTGGAGTTTCAAAGATGTTTTCGAGTTGTTTTGCTGCCTCTGGCGCTTGGTACCTTGACTTTGTGCAAGAAATCTGGAGACTATCAAAAGATTTTGGGCCACAATATAGGGCTAAGTGTCAAGAGGTCATGGGTGTTCCAGCACGTCAATGACCCAAAACATACTACAAAAACCACCAAGAAATGGTTGGAGACAAAGTGCTGGAGAGTTCTGAAGTGGCCAGCAATGAGTTCGGATCTAAATCCCATTGAATAAAATTGCTGTTGCAAGAAGGCACCCTTCAAATCTGACACACCTGGAGCAGTTTCCAAAAGAAGAGTGGTCCAAAATTCCAGTTGAGATGTGTAAGAAGTTTGTTGATGGTATTAGGAAGCGACTGGTTTCAGTTATTCATTCGAAAGGGTGTGCAACCAAATATTAAGCTGAGAGCGCCAGCAATTTTCTCCGGCCCATTTTTTGAGTTTTGTGTAAAATTATGTCAATTTTAGCTTTTTTCTTCTGCTTTTTTTCTACTTTTTCCACGTACGTAAAGGAAACAAACATATGTATCCCAAAAAACATTCGTAATTACAGCAATTCCTGGGAGAAATTATGTATTTTCTCGAAAAATCCAAGGGGTGCCAGTACTTTCGTCCATCACTGTAAAACTGAAATGTTCAGATCTGGGTCTGAAAGGAAGAAGACATTACTCCAAAAGAAACATACAAAAGCCAGATTACTGTTTGTACTTGCACACAGGGACAAAGAGCTTAGTGTTGGAAGACATGTCCAGTAGTCTGATGAAACTAAAACTGAAATATTTGGTCATAATGGCCATTGTTACATTTGGAAGAAAAGGGGAAAGTTTGCAAACTTGGGAACACCATCCCAACTGCAAAGTACAGAGGTGGCAGCATCATGATGTGCAGGTGTTTTAGTGCAGGAGTAATGTATTTGGTGAGAACCTCACCGAATAGATGATATCATGAAGAAAGAGCATGTAGAAATATTGAAGCAACATCTCAAGACATCAGCCAGGAAGTTAAAGCTTGGGTGCAAATGAATCATCCAGGTGGACAACATCATCAGAACAGGGTTTTGGTGTTTACTGGGAAATGTGCTGTAAATTCATTGGAGAACAGCTTGTTAAAATAATCTTAATCAGCCATTAATTCTCTGGATGAACAAAGACTTGGGAATAAATGTCTTTTCAACTGTTTGCATTGCCCAGTATAAAACTGTTGATGAGACACGTTATGGTTAGAAAATGTGTAAAAATACAAAACATGATGGGGTATAATGTTTATTTTCTCCCTAATCACACTGAACACAGATGTTCAACATCTTACCTCTGTTATGTGCTGCTCTGTCTCCAGGGCATCTTTTACTCAGCAGCATCTGGGGTCTTGTCTGTTGTGGTAGACCCAGGCCTCCCTTGATCTTCAGCTCAGGGCTTGTTCTTGTGCTACCATGATGAGTGCATCTGTGATGTAACTCAAACCAGCTTTAAGTAGCCACTGGCAGGACTTCTACATGCCAGCCTCTTCTTCACTCTGATGGTGAAGCCATCAAAGGGTTATTCCTTCCATGATAGATCCTTCAGCTTCTTCCACTTTGGGTTTCTGCTGCCTGAGACATTTCATTTTCATTTATTGTTTATTTGTTTTGTTGATGGCTGTACATTTCATCAGCTGATATTAAATAATCATGAGGTAAACAAAGACTTATACTCCCATGCTCAAAAAAAGGAGCAGGATGAAGAAAATCTTATATTTCCTCCCTAATTCTAATTAATAATATCTTAATGGTTAGCTATACACTACCTTAAAGTCAAAAAAGTCAGAAATAACAAACAAATAAGATACCAACAAGGACAAACCTTAGGTTCTATAGTACCAGACAGAAATAAGCCTAAAAAAGTAAAAAGATTCCAGGCAAATACAAAAACAAAATATAAAAACATCACAGTTGTTCATATAATCTCATTGTTCTGTAAATAAATAATTTCATTTTACTGATGTTGCTTATGTAATACTTACCTTTTTACAGTCCTTTAGCTCTCTTTATCCTCTGAAGTGAAGACAAACATTTTTTTGTAATTTAGCTGGTAGCATTTTACCTTTGGCCTTAAACATTACAAGTATTATATGCAACTTAAATAGCTCCTGCCATTTCAATAATCCAGATTTAAAAATAATATATTAGCGTATAAATAGTCTTTCTTATGAATATTTCTAATGGCCCTCTTCTGTAGGAGGTACAGGGGTTTTGTGTTGCACTTGTACTTTTTGTCCCAAACGTCCACACAGTAGCTCACGTATGGCAAAATTAGTGCACAATACAATGTTCACATTGTCCTGTGACAGGTGCTCCAACAGGTGCTTTACTTTATTTAAAATAAAAATACTTCTAGACATCTTTTTGCTCACATATGCAATGCGGGTTTTCCATTTTAAACCATCGTCCAGTATTACTCCTAAAAATTGAAGTTCAGAAAACTGTTCAGTATTAATTCCATCTATAGACAGAACAACATTCTCCTCTTTTTTTCCTTTTACCAAAAATCATAAACTTTGTTTTTTCCACATTTAGTGATAATTCATTGACATCAAACCATCAACCAAGTTTAACCATTACTTGTTCAATAGTATTGAGTAAAACAAATAAGTCATACCCAGAAATGTAATTGCACATGTCATTTACATATAGAACGAACAGATTAGGACCTAGAACAGATCCTTGTGGAATTCCACATTTAATCTGCATGAGTTCAGATGTGTTTCCACCAAAGTCCACAAACTGCTCTCTATTATTCAAGCAGCTTCTTAACATTAAAATTATTCCTCTCACACCAAATGACTATAGAATGGTCTATTGTGTCGAATGCTTTTTGAAGACCAATAAACACGCCTACAGAATATTTCTTAACATCAGTTGCTGTTGCTGTATCCTCTACTATATTCATGACAGTTAAAACAGTCGATCTATTGGAACAAAAGCCAAACTGACTCTCACTCAGCAACATGTTCTTTTCAATAAACCTAATCTAATTTTTCCACAAATATGTTTTCAAATATTTTGGAAGATTGTGGCAGTAGTGACATAGGTATATAATTAGTAAATCCATGTTTGTGTCCAGCTTTAAAGAGTGGTATAACCTTAGCTATCTTCACTTTATTTGGGAAAGTTGTGATGTGAAAAGACAGATTGAAGATGTAACACCAAGGTTTGATGATACAGTCTATAGTTCTTGTCACAATTGCCATCTCCAACCCATCACTGTCTGTTGATGTCTTACTTTCAGTTTAGCCACCATTGCTAGAATTTCATTTTCACTGAAATTGCCTAGAAGCATAGACTGTAGCACTTTGTTTCCCTCGCTCACTTCGCTCTGTTCAGCCCCATCTTTGTGTTCTTTGATGGTCTTTGTCAAATTGGGTCCAACATTTACAAAGAAAGAATTGAATTCATTAGCTACCTCATTCATGTTTTTTACAATATTATTTCCTTCATTTATGAAGTAGCATGGTGGATTTACAGGCCTAGATTTTGCCCCAATAACTGTATTCAGAATGTTCAAAGATTTTTAAATATCATCTAGAAACTATCCTCTTATTATTGTTACCAATTTAGTTTTTATAAACCTTATATTTCATTTCAGCAACCTTTGTTCTGAATTTGATAAAGTGTCTATAGAGTTTCTTTTCTTTTTACAAGCATTCCAGTCCATTTGTGATCCAGGTTTTTACCTATGCTGTCCTTTTGCTTCCATAATACATTCGGACAATGTGTTTCATACAATGATAAGTACATATCAAGGAAAGCCTCATATGCAGCATTTACCTAATCCTAATATAATATAATCCTAATACACCTCCTTCCAATCTGCTTCATTAAATGTATCCTAAACTTGTGTATTGCAGCTTCTGTTTGTTTCCTCACATACAATATACAATATACCAATATACTTCATTCAATGTAGGTTTTTGTCTTTGCTCTTTATGTGCAGAAATTTCTCCAGATTCTCTGAATCTTTTGATGGCATTTGAAATTGTATGTTAAAACAAAAATCGTAATCTTTCAAAGTTTGCCATTTTATGAAAGTAAAAGTCATAGAAAGGTCTCAATTTTGTGACAAAGGTCACCATTTTTGTGAAATTTGAGATTTTATTACAAAATTTCATTATTTTGCATTTTGCCATTTTACAACAAAATTTGCTTTTTTATGAAAAAAAATTTAGTTCAAAGATTTTGTCATGAAATTTATGATTTCATGACAGAATTTACAAGCTGATTTTTTATTACTCCAGAGGCAGCAGTCAGGTACCGACAGGCCAAGCGGACTGCGGGCAGATCCAGGACAGCTGGAGGAGGTGGCTTGGGATTGGGGTGTCTGAGCTTCTCTGCTCAAGCTGCTGATACCCGATATCGGATAAGCGGGAGTTAATGGATGGATGGATGGATTTTTTATTATTATAATTTTTACGACTGATTCCAGGAACTCGTGGAAAGTGACAACATAGCTGCATGACAAAGTAAATATTAACTGGCCCTTTAATGGTAACCATGGTGATGATGCGGCCCAGAATGAAATAGTTTGTAACCCCTGGGATTCAGTGTGTCAGTGTCAGTTAAGAAATAACTGAAATAACCTCATAAACCTGGCCACTCCTCACATTAATCACAGGTAACGGATAAAAGTAAGGAGGTAGCACACACAGATCTCAGCTACGTTGCAACACGTAGAAATAAATCATGTATTTGGATGCGTGATATTCTTCCTCTGGATAAAATCTTGTTTCAAGCACGTTCAAAATGCCGACTGCATACATATTTCAGGGGATCACAATCAACCAGCTTTCGTAATGTGTTAGCTTTAAGCCTGGGGCCTTTTTATTGAGCTCAAACTACCTCTTTACTGCATCATTTGCTTTCCTTTAGACAGCAATATTCCCTCAACTGTACACATGTATATTTCATTCGCCTTTATTGCGGCTGTAACAGGGATGTGTCTTTGTAAAGTGGATGGTTGCGGCAGTCAGCCTCACGGTGCTCTGCAGGGACAAGGGATGCATTTAGTGGAACACTTGTTCGCACACATCCTGCTGCCTTCATTGCCAGCTTAAAGCCTCAAAATATAAACCTCTTAAAAAGAAGAGATTAATAGTACAGATTTAAAGAAAAAGAAGGAAGGCACTGAGAGGATGTGACGAGTGCTTCAGCGAGATGCTGACACTTATTTGTTTTTCTTCTCTGTTACGGAAAAATAGAGAAAGAAAACATGATTTTACTGCCTTTGTTTCTGTGTCAGATGCATACTGACTCCAGTGGGTGCTCGCTTTGCAAAGAATCCTTGAAAGGGCAGCTCTTATTATCCAAAATGTGATGTTGAGTCTGCTGAGTCACATCCAAACAATTCATGCAAGTGGAGAGGAAGCTGGAAAAGATTCATGTGTGCTCTCTGGAAGCAGGGGAAAAAAAACAAGATGAGAGAATGTGGCAATGAGCAGCTGGACTATTTTTATGATGAACATCCCAGATGCGTGTTTTTTGGCATTTGAGCCATAGTAGTTGGGGCACTGGTGCGACATGTGTGGGCATTTTGTTCTTGAAGAATGAGCTAAATCAGGGTGTCAAACTCTATTCCATCCCGGGCCACATCATCGCCATGGTTACCGTCACTCTTTATTTTCTCAAACACCTGTGGTGTCAGATTGCCCACGAGTTCCTGGACTGGTGTGAATTTTTTTCGTTAAATGTCTATTTTCACAAAATTTAACAACTTAAATAACTGTAATAACTTTTTTGTAAAAAAAATTTTAAAAAGCTAAGGGTTTTTTTGCTGGAAAACATCAACGTTTTGCAAATATTTTACATAAAATTGAAAATTTTGTATAATTATGTTTTGTTTTTGTTTCTGTAATTTTACAATCAAGAGTTTTGACAGGAATCAGAAGCTTTTTCAAGCATTTTCTAAGTCCAGACTTTTTGACATAAACCAGCTGCTGTCCACTTTCTGAGGTCAGAAATGTTTTTCTTATAAGCTTCCAATTGTCTTTGCACGTTATCGCGGGCCAGATGAAATGAAGTGCCAGGCTGAATTTGATTGGTTGAATTCCTGGAGGCTTGTTGACGGGTCGACTTTATGTTTCATGTGAGAAATTAATGTTTTGTTGTCGTTGTTTTTGACAGTGGTAGTTGCACAGTTGTTTTTTTACGTCACTTCAGATCCAGTTTCTTTTTTTCTTTTACGCTGAACTCTATGTAGTTAGAACAGTCTCAACAGGCACGAATGCACAGAACGATGCGCAAATGCACGACAAGATTCGTAAATGCACAAGATGATTCGCAAATGCACGACAAGATTTGTAAATGCACAAGATGATTCGTAAATGCACAAGATGATTCGCAAATGCACAAGATGATTCGCAAATGCGCAAGATGATATATAAAGGCACAGGACAAGATTCGCAGCCAAGGAAGATATCTGATTGGTTGCAGATCATTCCTGTTAGAAAAAAATGCATTTTTTGAGTTGGAGCCACGGCAGGGGAGTCTCAAAATTCACTCACAAATACAGCGAAGTCCACAGACCAGATGTCGTTAGTAAATCGAATTATATTTGTGTGTGAATCAGAAATACATGTGTGAATCTTGTCGTGCATTTGCGAATCTTGTCCTGTGCATTTACAAATCATCTTGTGCATTTGCGAATCTTGTCGTGCATCTACGAATCATGTCGTGCGCATTTATGAATCATCTTGTGCATTTACGAATCTTGTCCTGTGCATTTGCGCATCGTGCTGTGC
>JBAMYA010069316.1:0-25796 GCA_037176975.1 Arrhamphus sclerolepis
ATGACCAATGGACATAAACAGAGAGCACTTGGACATATTTTTTGGCATTCATGGAACCTCATAGTCTTCTGTTTGGTTGTGTGTCTCAAGGCATTTTCTTCTGAAGTCTAATTTGAATCCAGAGGCTGTCGAGGCGAGTCGTGTGTTGCTTTCGAGAACAAGACTCAGCTTGCTGTTTTCCCTTCATGTGCAAGTTACCCTTTTAATGTTGCATCTGATATAATGCTAATGCTAATGTCATCCGTTGTGTACGATGGTCCAACTTTTATCATCTAGACATAACACTAGCAAATTGGAGTACATCTAGCTTCCCTAGGCTGATGTTCATGAAGCCAATCAGATCAGTTTATCCTTGTAGAGAATCTCTGAGAGAGCTTAACAGCGATGACCAAAGAGCTGCTTCTGAATGGTAAACATCAGTCGTTTCAATTAGCCCACCTGAAGACCCAGAGACATGTCAGTTGTCACTGCTCACAGGGCTTTTTATGATGCTCAAGGATTTTTGTTTTACTAAGGATTAATTTGTTCTTTAGAGTACAAGTTTCTAACCACAAGGAGCCACCATGCCCCACCTGCACACTGGACATAATTTAGTGTCGAGACTTTATGGGGTCAATGCCTTTTTACTGAGTGCTAATCCTTTCTGTAGAGTACAAGTTTCTTGTGTTTATATTAACGGTCATCAATGTTGTGCTTTAGGGTTGTGCAGGGAATAAATCTGTTCAGGACGTGCTGTGGTAACTTGTCTTTCATTAACAGAACCTATAGCAGTCGCGTTACATCAGAAGGCTTCGTACTTCATACATATCCCATAGTGCATTACGCATAACCCAAAACACTTCAACCAATCAATATGTTCACTATAACTGAGATGTATTCAAGTACAACAGGATAAATGTATATCAGAATATTACAATAAACAGTTAAAGACTGGGACTTTTGTGACAATCTCTTAGGGAATGTGGTGGATTAGGTCCATCTCAGCTGCAAATTGTAAGAGACAGCTGGTAAATGATAAAAAATCTTTGTATAACCTTAGCTGGCACATAATAAACAGTTATGTTTTTCAAAGATGTTGGTTGAGCATTTTAGCACACCGGTTATCCTCAAATCCTGCTGGTAAAGACAGCAACATTTGTTGGCTTCTGTTTTCATTACATTGGCATCTCTCCCTGTCAAACGGTTCTACACAACACTCTCCTGTTGTCTGTTGCTGCTATTGGTCCTGGTGCTAACCAGCTGTGCGCAGAGCCAGTTTAAGAAGCATCTTCTTCCCGTTGGTGCCTCGTTTTCAGATCCTACATCTGTCCAGATGTGGCTCTGGTCTGTTTGGATAAAGGAAGGACCAAACAAAACAAAAAGAAAAAAAAAAAGAAATAAATTTCGAATTATGATCTACTGCAGTGAACCCCAAATCCCGGGTACCGGTACCGGTCCGTGGGTCATTTGATACCGGGAAACACAGAAAGAATAAATAACTCCCATCATTTCAGTATGATTTATTATCTGAGTCTGAATGATGTTTTATTTTGAAAAGTGATCGGATTCTCTTCATTACATCCGTTTATGACTCACTATTGATGCATGTCAAGGCCTCGAGACCACAGATCACGTGATACGTCCCGCTAAATTTGACCTCTCCAAGCTAGCAAAATTAGTATAAAAAACAAACTCTTTTGAAAGTTTCTTTAACCTTTATTATTTATATTATTTTATGGAGAAAATACTACAGTTTTTATGCCGGTCTTATCATTTTATTTTGTTTTTATCTGCTACACCTTTAAATCGTCGGTGAAAATATTGTCCGACATAAAACCGGTCCGTGCGCTAAAAAGGTTGGGGGCCACTGATCTACTGGACCCAGGGACAGGTCGTTGATTCAACTCAGCTCATCTTCAACGAGCTCAAGCACAGAGAAGAAGTTTGGGGCCAGATATTAAAGCCAGGTTTTTGAACAACTCATTAGTAATTTTTTTTTAGAACACCAGTCAATGTGTTTTGTTCTGGTCTTTTTTTTAATGAATATATGATCACACACATATCCATTGATAGATGATCTTTAGAAAGGAATTTTTAAAAAGGGCATTTTGACAATAGGATGCCAGGAGTAGGAGATAAATCATTCAACACTTGCTTTTCTTTTCCTTGTACCACTGGAGGGCAGCGGATCAGACTGTAAACTCAGCTATTTCATGAACACGAGATGAGCGCTCAATTTCACATCCAGCAAAAACGTTTTGTCCTCATATTTTATGCTGTAATTACTGTTCTTGTTTTTTTTTTTGTTTTTTTTAAAGACTTAATATGCAGTAATTATTGTTTACTGAAATCAGAAACAAAGAAAGACTGATCATTTCAGCAAATTACACCACTGCTTCCTGTCCAACATCACAAAACATAATTTATAATATAGAGGAAAAAAGAAACATAAAAAACACTTTCAGAAGAGATGTTTTTTTCATTTTGGTATAGCTCTGGGCCCAAAGCAGTCATTACTGCTATAAAATGAAGCTCACTCCAATGAAAATGTTCCTCAAGACCACAGAGTCTGGCTTTTGCCCTCAGTGGAGCAGCTCCAGGTTTTAATTACACATTATGTCATTAGTTGACTTTGGAGCTCATTTGTGTTTAAACAGCGCTGATTTAACTGTTGGTTTCCTCATCAGAAGAAGCACACACAAAACAAAACTTTTGTACGGCATTTTAAAAAAAGCATCTACAAACTGTCCCGTTCTTTTGGGTTAACTCAGCTGTCACAGCCGAAACCTACTTGAACAAATTTCTGCAAATAACTTCTCAAGCAAGTGCGCATAAGCGTAGCCTGTCATTTACCCAGGAATAGAAGGATAGTCACAATTACAGCTTTTTGAGGGGTGGAAATTTACGCACTGTCTCCTCTTGAAAAGGATCTCAAACAAAATAACCATATGGTTGCACTTACAGATTTAAACTTGGACAAGTCCAAAGATATAAGGAGGATCTTTAATGACACACAACGTGGGATGGCGTGCGATGTTCAGTCGCTGGGGTTCATCTTATTTTGGGTGTTCACAGATCTGCAGCTCATAGACAGATCTATTTGTCAGAGAGTCCAAAGTAAACACTTAAGACTTGCTTGCCATCATCAGCGCTAAACAATTCAGCGCCACGTGCGTTGCGTTGGTCCAGTAGCAGATTAGTGACCTGTCCAGACTGCAACCTGCCTCATAACTGTAACATGACAGCTTAGTATTGGAGTATTTTTATTTTTTTTGCAAATCTCATTAGGCCATATTTTATTCATAATTAAAGATAGAAATATATCAAATGTTCAAAGTGAGACATTTTACCATATCATGAAAAAGTGTTTGCTCACTTTGAATTTGATCCCAACGATACATCCGAAAGAAGTTGAGAAGTGTGCAACATATAACAAAAAAAAGTAAGTTGTACTCAAAAGAAAGACCTGGAAGACATGACTGGGTATTAAAAGAGTGTCCTAGAGAGGCAGAACCTCTCAAAAGTAAAAATGGACAGAGGTTCAGTAATATGTAAAAAAAAAAAAGCAAAAAAAAAACTCATTCATAACTGTGAAACGATTATTATGAAAAGATTCAGAGAAAATGTTGAAACATCACGCATGAGACAAGGCTGAAAATCAATTTTGGATGTTTGTGAGCTGCAGAAACACATTTCACTGTTTCACTAGATGGCAGAAAAGTCTTGTCTGAGCAATATAGTCTGTGTAAAATAGACCAACACGGTGTTGTTAGAACACCAAGGCAAAAACAATGCCACTAAAAAGAGACGAGGATGAAATGGGTTGCGATGATAATGACAGAGTGTAATGACCTGACTAAACTATTATGAACTTTGTCGATCATTTTGAGGCACCGGGCAGTCTTTGAACCCTGCTGACCTTCTTAAGTCGCTCTCTGCCTAAGTAGCTTCAGATACCAGGTTGCTGCCCTGTTCAAACTATCTATGTCAGCGCAGGGACATACTCTGGACAGATCGCCAGTCCATCGCAGGGCCGCAGGTAGTTAATGTTACCAGAATTGATGCTGCCTATCTTCCGTAGTCTCGCTCTCTTCTCTCTTCTCCTTTTTCAGGTGCTGTTGTGGTGATATTGGGGCTAACCCAGTATTGTGGAAATTTCTCATCGGGGGCTGTGCCTTTCCAGTCTTCCCCATGCTAGAAGTCTTCTTTTTGTCTTTCCAGACAAAGTAGACAGGATCCCCACTCGCGTAGTTGTCAGCGCTGATCTTTTCTTTGACGAAATGGAGGGAACATTGCCCGGAATTTATTGTGAGGTTCAGCAAGTTGACATTTTTTCCCATTTTATCCTGATTTACACTCCACAGCATCACAGTTGTACTTTATGGATGTTTGAAGGGAGAGAGTGATGTAAAATGCCTTGTCAATTTCTTTACAGGAAGTGGTTGTGTCCACTAAAAAGTACCAAATGCACAAATTATTGCCACCTGAATGTGTTCTTTTCTCTTGGTTTGAGCACCTGTTCCCCTCCCCCCAAAGAATTTAAAAAAAGTCTGTGCTTGGCCCTGCCTAAAGCTATATCAGAACAGATGGTTGAAAAAGGTGCTTTTGTTCTGTATTTCTTTGGTATTTTTACCAAAACATTTCAAGAAACTGTTAAAAGTTTTGAAAAAGGAGCTTAAAACGTCTCCTTTTTAGTGCAGATGCAGGAGGAGGTTGGGGGCGGGGGTTACTGATGGGGAGCAGAGGTAGAGACACTCCTTCTCCAAATGGGGGCGACGTTGGACAGCCACTTTCTCCAACCATCCCCGCCACCAGCACCACCATCACCCTCCTCATCCTCACTGGTGGGGATCAGCAATTCAGATTGGATGCAAATCCAGGAGCGTCACTGTGAACGTGCGTGTGCGCGCGCGCGTGAGTGAGAGAGAGAGCGCTAGGAGGGAAGATAAGTGGAGTTGCATTCCTAGAGAGAGAGAGAGAGAGAGAGAGAGAAATCAGTGCCTCTTCCTCTCTTCTTCCTCCCAGTTCCCCTCTTCTCTCTTCCCTCCTGCTCTTCCAGCCGGCGGCGGCAGAGACAGGCTTTAAACCCGGGCAGCAGATGCTCGGAGCGGAGTGAAATCGACGCCGGGAAGTTTTTCTTTTTTTTTTTCTTTCCCCTTCTCCTTCTTCTTCCAGAGCTCTCTCGGAAGAGTTTGGAGCTCGCGCCGGCCGGTCCAGAGTTGAATCTGAGAAAAAAGTGAACTTTTCTGGGTCACCTCCGTGTGGTCGGTCATGGGTTCCCAGCGGACAGCGCTGCTGCTGCTGGCGGGGCTCCTCGGCGCTCTGGCGCGGCTCGGCGCCGCAAGTTGCCCGGAGAGAGACCTGGAGGACCGGGAGGAGGAAGCCAACGTGGTTTTGACCGGAACCGTGGACGAAATCATAAACATGGACCCCGTGCATAACACATATTCCTGCAAGGTAAGTGTGTGTCTCGTGTTTCCTATCCGCAGTGAATAAAGACACCTGCTTTTAGGAGTCACTTTATCACAGAACACAGAAGGAGCCTTCAAACCTTTGAGCTTAAGGTCTAAATCTGATGTTCATTCGTCCAGAATCACTGGACTGTGATTACATGAACACTGACAGTGAATCAGAATAAATAGATAGACTTTTTTTTTTTAATTTCCACTTTCCAATTACATAGCTTGAAGGCAGGCCTAACCGACCATGTAATCATCCCAAACATGCTGCAGCAGGAAGCTGGTCCCTCAGTGGCCCCTGACTGGCAGCTCTCGCTGGATGTGGACCCATAAAGGTTGAAAAAAATGCAACTTGTCATTTCCCAGTGCCCGCAGGGATAATTCCCAGAGCCCTGATGGTTTTGATTTATTCTGTGATGTGTTGACAAATGGCACCAGTTGCATCCTGGACTTTGGTTAGTGTGGTTGGTGGCAGTAACGGCAAAAAAAAAAAAAAAAAAAAAAGCACAGGGGACCCTCAGGCTTCATCAAAAATCCGAAACTGAAAACACTGATTTTACTCCAGGTAGCATGATCAGCCTATTGAAGAATCGATTAACTGATTAATCGACCAGCTGATTAATTGGTTGATCAATAATTATTATTATTATTTTTATTTTCCGATGACTGCAGCAACCATGAAAAAAGCAATATTGCTCAGTGTTGACAGACTAATTGATTAATCAGCTGGTGGATTATTGGCTGTTTTGTAGTAATTAGCATTGGTCATTGAACAGCCCATACTGGTCATACTGGTGGACTGATGAATTGATTGATTGACGATGCTGATTAATTAATTTGTTGATTATTGGGTATTTTTTTGATAATCAGTGTAAAAAGAACCCACGTTGGTCGACCGCTGTAGGCTGATTAATGATTGAACCGATTAATTGATTGAATGATTGATCAGTTGATCAACTAATGTCTGTTTATTTATTTATTATTTAAATAATTAGCATCAGTCAGAAAAAAACAAAAAACTAATTGATTGACCTCAGATGATTAGTTAGTCATTGATTGCTTTTTTGCTGTCTTCTCAAAACCACATAATAATCAAAATAAAATTACAAGCAAAAGTCTGTATTTAGTTTGTCCTCCGTCGTTGGGCCATTAATCAAAACCAACATTCAGAACCAATAATCAATGTCACCTTGCTCATGTCAGTGACTTCAACAGTTTCTCTCCTTTTGAAATATTCATTAAATGACCATATGTGGTTCAACTGTGTGTGCTTTGAAAATAAAAGAAATGTGCTCTTTCATTTGAAAAACATTCCACTTTTAATAGTTGGTTATATTGACAGTGAAAACCTTGTCGGTGGTCTATAAGGGCAAAAATCAAATGATACCAAAATAATCGCTCGTTCATGGTAATCGAGGTAACTTGTTCCATTAATCGTGATATTGATTTGAGGCCGTATCTCCCAGCTCTACCTCCATCAGAGCCGAGAACAGGTGTAATCTTTTTTCAAGATAAGAAGATAAATATGGAAGTAAATGTCAGCTCCTTGAAAAAGAAATTTGTGACTTCGAACTGATTTCTTTTCTTTTTTTTTGCCACCGTTGCCTCCGTCTGATAGACAGTACATCACACAAGAAGGAAAGAAAGCCTCCACTGATCCACAAATGTGCACATTTTCAAGTCAGGAAGCACCCTTCCTCCGTCCCTCCTCCTCCCTTGGCCGTTCATTGTGAAAGTAACTTTTGCACCATGGTGGACCTGTGGTGGGCCACACTATAATCTGTGAAAAATAAACAAGTTGTGTTTGGTCAGCTCCCTCCGTGCTTTTTTTTTTTTTCCCCCTCAGCGTCCTGCTTGCTTCCCGTCTCCCGGTGAATGAATGGGGCAGATTAGAGGCATGCAGCTCCCTTTCTAGAAACAGAAACCGCCACCAAAACGCTGAACTGAGGAAAGACGGCTGGTATTTAACAGAAAGGGGGAACTTTCCCATGACTGTGCACAAAGTTGTCTGCTAAACTTTCTGTGATGCAGTGCATCCTCATGCATGCTGTCTTAGAGATGTTTTATCAGCCGTTACGCACAAAGATTTATTTAAGTAGAAAGAATCAGCCAAGTTGTACAAACTCTGACCTGTGCTCTGCAGGAAGCATTGATTTAGATCAGTGGTGTCAAACCCTGTTTCATCCTGGTCTACATCATCACCATGGTTACCTTTTTTTTTGCTTTCTTAACCAGCTGTGTTGTTAGATTTCCTGCTAGTTCTTTGAAGGTGTTTCTCAACAGACGTTACGAGCCTGTTCCTGGTTCAGAAGCGCTTATTTAAAAGTTGATTTTTCTGAAAGACACGGAGTCTTAGAACTAAGAAGTACTGGTCTTTCTGTTTTGCTTTTTTTCGTGTTGGCTAAAGTTAGCTTTATTTAGCTCCTGGTTTGGAGCTAAACACATTTTGTCCTTAAGTCACAAAATTCTTTCGCCATGAAAAAAGTGAATTTTTTTCATAAAATCTAAAACCCTCACCCCCCAAAATTGATACTTTTTTATTATAAAATTGAAACTTTTGAGAATTTTTATTTTAAAGTTGCAAATTTCAAATAATTTTAAATTTTTGTTGTAAAATTGCAAATTTTGCAAGATGGAGACTTGATTTCTGCAACTTGTAAAATTGCTACATTTCATCTTAAATTAGCTGCTACAGACTGACTAAAACATGTGCTTCATCTGCTGTCATCCTCTAAAGGTCAGAGTGTGGCGCTACTTGAAAGGGAAGTCGAACGTCAACCGTGAAATCCTCCTGGATGGGGGCAACAAGGTCATGATCGGTGGCTTTGGCAACCCCAAGATCTGTGACAATCAGGTTGCCACGGGCGACACACGCATATTTTTTCTCAACCTTGCCCCAGAGTCCGTGGGGCCAGACCACAAGAACGAACTTATGCTCAACTCGAGTCTGATGAGGATTACCCTGCGCAACCTGGAGGATGTGGAGCATTGTGTGGAAGGTAAGCGGCTGGTTTACTGTGAATGGAAAATTACTTCCTGTCGATCCTGAAACGCTTTCTGTTATAGTTGGAGATGGTCCAATACTATTCTGCCCTTTTGGACGGAAATGTGGCACCTGGGCTTTGGCTATTGGCCGTTACTATGTACCACTCTTATTTTAGAGACTTTTTTTTTTCCCTTTTTTAAATGATTATTCTTCTCACTACCAACCATGAAAAACTGTCAGATGATCGTCTCCGGAGCATCAGTCGCACTTCCCTGGGATGATTGGGCTCCAGACTTGAAATCTTACATTTTCAATAGGCGACACTGGCTGGTCTTTTAGACCAATGAATGTTATAGTTTTGGCTTTCTGGCTTTCTTTGAGGAACATTTGCTCATTTCTGAAAAGCAGCTTTTTCTGCTGCAGTTAGTCCAACTTCCCCTTTGATCCAATAGTGTTCCTGTGTCCTTTCACCTGACGGCTCCATACTGCTGAGTGAGCTTACTTGTGTTCAGCGTGATTTATAGTTCCATGTAGTGTTTGCACTGCACCTGTATTATAGCTAGCATTTATACTTGTCTGTTGTTGCTTTGTAATTACACTGTCAAATGCTATGTGCTGTTTTTTTTTCTTTTCTGCAGCGCTGTAGCTTGCAGTGCTGTGCTTCCTTTTGCTGTTGCTCAGACAAGGCAACAGATCCCGATACCCTTTGTCTTGCCACGAACAGCAAGCATTTCCGTACGTATGTGAATTGGAAGAACTCGCATGAGGGTTGGATTTCTGAACGGGTATATCTGGAGACTGTTCACAAACCATGAGTCTCTTTGTGGTGTCTCACAGTGAGAGCAGCTCAGGAGTTCATGAAATGAGATAACCAGTGTTCTTTTAGGAGCTTTTCTGCTCTCTGGTACAGCTGCGGTGTCTGAGTGAAGCCTTGAGCTAGGTGTGCCTGATAAACAGCAGGGACAGGGGTGGAGTGGTTCAGAGGTGATTGTAGACCTTTGTACCACGTAGCTGGGCTGTTTTACCACCTCAGAAGTGAAACTCATTTTAACTCAACATTTTACTGGGACATGCAGATTCTTTCAAGCCACTCCCACATCAAACTGCATAAACGAAAGAGAAACAAATAAATCAGCTGTCAGGGAGTGATGCTTTTTATTTGACTATTGTTGTTCATTCTCTTGCTTTGCATCTTGAAGGTTCAGCACGAAACAAGTTAGTTAATTATTGTTATTCCTTTGAGGGTCTGTTTTTATTTGTTTATTTATTTTCGCCAGAGTCATGATTTGTCAGGCTCTTATAAGATGAACCGCACAGCCGTGACTAATAAATCTCGCCAAGTACCGTGACTGTGAAACTTAAAGCAGCCTGTGCCCCCATGCCAGTGAGCAGTGAGCTGATGTTTAACTTTTTTCTTTTTCTTTTTTTTTTCTTTTACTGCTGCTTGACAGTGTTAGCAGCTGCTCAAAAAGTTTGAATCCAGCACTCAGACCTGCTGGGAGTGCTGAGATGAAATAATCCGGGACTTGAATCACCTCGCTGATGGCTTTCTGGGGCAGCCACCGCTTCAGCGCCGCGGGGTTCTTTCCTCTGAGCAGTCCTGTGTGGCAGGATGTTCCAGCGGACAGAGCTTGTTTGCAGTGTTAAGTTGCATTTGGCACACACATAAAACTTCTTCTGTTTGTCTGTCCAGGCACGAAACACTGCTCTGCTAACCTTTTTATTCTGCCCTCTTTTCTTCCTCTTGGACTCGTCTTGTTGAAAGGGGAGTTTCATGGCTCGGACAAACTGTCTAGAATCTTTGTATTTGAAGAGGGTTTACTTTACGTAACCTGATTTTCTCATGTGGCCTTGCAGTTGAAGGAACGGTGGCAGGAAGATATGTGAAGGAGTCATTAGACAAGTCCTGTTCTTTATTTTTACTTTCCGGAGTCTCTCTGCCCTGATAATGTCGGGATGAAATATTTTTATTTTGAATTGAATTGAATTGAATTTTGAAAAAAGTGAAGACCAGTTACTGGAGTTACTGCAGGCCGGCCAGATCAGTACCTGGACTCTTCTGCTACAAAGCCCATGCTTTTGTAATGCAGATGCGGTCTGTAGTTTAGCATCGTCTTGCTGAAAGATGCAAGGGCTTCCCTGAAAATGATGTTGACTGGAAGAACTCTAAATCCTGTAAATCCCTCTCAGCATTGCTATTTTCTTCCCAGATGTGCAACCTCTCAATTTCATAGCTTCTAAAGCACCTCTGCTCCAGGAGAGATGGAGGGATGTTGAAAAGCTGGATGGTCTCGCTCCTCTTTAGTCTGGAGGACGCGGTGGCCATAGTTTCCAGAAAAGAATTTCAGATTTTGATTATTTTCACCTCAAGACAGTTTTCCATTCTACCACAATCCATCTTGAATGAGGTTTAGCCTAGAGAAGGTGTGTGTTTTTGGCTCATTGACTTCTCTGCATTCCAGAACTTTAGCCTGCATTTCTGGATGGCATTGGCAACTTTGACATTGGACAGTTATTTCTGGTGGTGTTCCTGAGTCGATGCACATGATTGACATGATTTGTCCATAATTTCAGGCTATTATTATGATTATTTTTTAAAAATGAGATTGTATAATTAAGATCATGACATTTCTTTCGAGATGTTTTTGCAATTTCACACGAAGGAGCATAATTCTGGAACACAATTTGCAACCATAGTGTTTGCTGCTTGTTGAACCTCTGCAAGTGATGCACCAATTCGACGGTCTCAATACCAGTATCCTGATATGGTTGGTTTCAGTTGGTATATGATACCAATCCAGTTGTTGAATTAATGAGCTGTATACCTCACAACGTGGAAGAGACTAAAGGTATTAGGCCTTACGTTGTTGTTTCTTTTCAAACTGAACAATAAGTCAGATATTATTCTGCACCACCAGCAATGAATAATTGTGCACATTCAAATTCCAAAGAAAATAGAATCAGACTTAAGTAAACCAGATTAAATGTAGCAGCTGACAATGGGCACACTGGGAAATATAATCTATGTATACATCAAACATCAGCTAAAACATTTACAGTGACTGGATCAGCTCATGAACTGGTTTAATTTTCCAATAAACCATCCTCATATTTTGCCCATATTGGTACTGATATTGGGTGCTAATATTGGATTGGTGCGTGCCGAACCAACTGCCCTTGTTTGCTTCTGAGACACTGAACCATTGCCAGTTATTATTGTCAACATAATAAAATGTTTTCTTTGTTCAGTTTTGAGTAAGATGTGGATTCATGAGATTAGCAGATAATTGCACTACATTTTGCGCAGTGCTCTGACTTTTCCAGAATTTCAGTTGGAGCATGCTTGTCCAGCCCCACTGTGAAATCTCCATTATGTTCTGAGGGGGTGAATTTGACCCCAACGATTAGCTCGCATGTGTTCATCCAGAGGGGAATGAGCCTTTTGGCCTTATTAGGTAAAGAGTTTTAATTAAGGGAGTCAAGTCGGATCCCGTCTGTTCCATGCAAACAAGACTCTACCTGCCGCAGCCCTCGTTCGTTCCCTCCTCATTCTTGACATTTTCGATAGCTGGATAGACTCAGGAATGCCTGGCAGAGGCTCAGTGTGTGTGTGTATGTGTGTGTTTGGTGGTGGTGGTGGTGGTGGGGGGTTGCATTGTCTGAGGTAGAAGAAAAAAGGCCTTGTGTGAGCTCCTCTCCATCTAGGGCCCTGAGAGAGAGACGGGCATCGAGGGAAAATAAGATGAGAGATGTAGAATGGAGGACAAGCAGGGATTTTTTTGGTTTTGTACATGTGAGGGCACGGACGGTGACGCATGCCGTGTTTGTAGCCTCTGGATCTGGGCCGAGCGAAGACAGATGCCTCCTGGCGTGATGTTTTGTGCTTTTCGTGCTCTGGGTGGTGCCACTTCAGGGTCACTCGGTACATGTGCGCGATGGGCTGGCAGCGGCCTTTCATCTGCCGCAGATCTGCCCTTCACAGACGAGTGTTTACAGTAAACGCTTGCAGCGCCGAGCACCTTTTCATTTCCGAGCATTTTATCTGAGTTTAGCAGGGCTTACATTCACGTACGCGTGCTGAACGGCTAAAAAACTGTGTGCACTGTTGAATTAGCTTTTTGTCTGTGCAGATAAGCGGAGGGCCACAGGAGTTTTCCCTTTGTTTGGTCTCCCAGGTGCTATTGAATGTTACCACTGTCAGTCGGCATGTGCAGACGGGTGACAGATAGTGCGTCAGAAGACAAAAAGAAAATCCAGCGCTGTACTTCACTGTCTCTTTGAAAACACAGCTGAAGTGATGGTTTTGTGAAAAATCCAGACTACTTGTCCTGCTCTCCTGAAGAGTTGATAAAAAAAAAAAAAAGATAAAAAGTTCTTCGTTTATTCCCAACAACAAAGACAGAAGGTGGAGGTGTTGGGAGTTTGGGGAGAGAGGAAGCCCTCTTGATGGAGAAGTGTTGAGCGCGCAGGGAGATGGTATCTGTCTTGCTCTATTTATCAGCCGCTTTTGTTTCAGCTCTTGATGACTTGATGTCAGACTCTTTCCCTCAAGGCCCTGACGAAGAACAGCAACAAAGGGCTGTTTCTTCCTCCTGTCTTGATCTCTTCCTCCCCTTCCCGTTTTCTTTTTTTTTCCTCTTTCTTTCTTTCTTTTTTTTAAATCTCTAACTTTTTTGGAGGGCCAGAGTCATGCCGCAGCTGCATCGGCCATCATTTCTTTGTCCCCTTTGTGTTGCATCTATTTAAATCCCTGAAAGCCGCGGCAGCTTGCCCATGCTGTCCTTATGGGACATCAGTGGACTTGTTATACTGGTCAACGTAACGCAGACTTGATATGATGTGTATGATGTGTGTGCAGAACAGTCCAGCGGCTCACTGGTAATGGATTTAGCCAGTCTTTGGAACATGATGGGGGATCTGATTTGCCAGCAGGTGGTCCTGCTTAATGATGGGCGAGCAGACAGACCTGTGGAATGCTTCTCAGGGTGGGATGTGGGATGACTGTTTGAATCCCCCCCACCTCTATTTCATCCTGAATGAATGAGCCGTGGCTTTGCGGAGCGCTTTGAGCTTTTTTTCCCCCAGTGTTTGTGGAAGGAGGAGGCCTGGCATTTCTAACCAGGCTGTCTCCCCTCCCCTCCCACCTTACCTACTTGATATGTGAGCAGATAATGCTAGAATGATAACAAATGGGAAGGAGTGCACACATGGCGGTCATCTACAAGTTAGCTGGAATAAAAATCATGATTCATCGTAGGAATGCTCACGTCTTTAGCCTGGCCGACAAAAAGTCGCACTCACAAAATGTATCTGGCGCCTGGTACCATTAACATCCGTTTCCACTGGTACAGAACGTACTGAACCAATCATGACAGGGTGTGGACGGGCTTTATGCGTTGTCATACAGGAGGACACAAGAGCCACTATTAAAAAAAAACCAACCAAGATGGCTTCAGGAAAGAAGTCGAACACTGCCTTTCTTTTACTCCCTATGCCTTTTTGGTTGACTGCTGTTGATACCAGGGAGCTACACCTGTCTTGTTAGTGTGATTTAATCCAGGAAGTGAAGAATGTTGCAATTTTCTGACTGACCACTTGGTGCTGGCTCAGAAAACGAGTTAAAGTGACCAACTGTGTGAAAAGCCATGTTAAAATAGTTAAATTTGCGCTGATATAAATGTGTTTTCAGCCTGGTTGAAGCTTAGCAAAGCAGTCTGAAGGAGCCTCCAGAGATTTGTCCAGTTCTGGCTGATTTATAGCTACGCATGGCATTTACATTTGTTTACTGTTTATGTCATTCTGTAATTATACCACAAACCTTTAGATAGCAGTGCAGGTTCTTTTTCTTCAGCACTTCTTTGCTCACTTCCTACATGTTGCTCAGACATAGCAATGAAGCAAATAAGTGTTGAGCATCATTCATTTTTACAGAAATTGCAGCAATCTACCATTTTATCCAACTTGAAGATGATCAAGAAGAAAAAAAATCTACCAAACGGACCAATCACATTTCTTCTGGTTACATTTGGAAAGAGGGGCACGCCTAGGTCCAGCATAGTCTACGGCGTAAGGGTTCACAGTGTCACTTTGATGCAGAAGTATAAATCAGCCTCATGGTTGGAACTAGTCTGCTTGATGCTATGTCACATGCGTCATTCCTCTGATTGGCTGTAAGCCCATCCAATGGTGTATCAAGGCAGTTTCTTCTGCGCCTGCTGGTTCTGCTACTTGGAAAGTCAAAGAAAGAACTAGGCTAATTCTTTGCATCAAAGAAAAAATGACAAGGACGGCTGTGTGGAAGTTAGAATTAATGCCGTTGTCAAGGCTTGGTTTTAAAAGATGATTAGAGTGAACATCTGAAAATGAGATTTGTTCTGATTTGTAAATTGTTCTAAAGCACTTAAGGAAAATGTTCCACATGTTTGCTGCCTTGAAATTGAAATATTTGGCCTTACTGCCGCACGCTCGTGTCTTAATCTCACCATGAAAGTACAGAAGAGAGATTAGGTCGTTAACGTTTCACTGTGAAACACGACAGCCCACCACTTTCCCAGGTAGAAAAACATATGGCTTCTGGGTAATTCCAAAGGGGCGATGGAATTTATTTTATTGTGCCTCTGGAAAGTGTGTGAGAACACTGTGCAGCCACACCCAGATGACTGAACTAAAGCACCGGGGTCTTTATCCAGTCTATGTCTGCACAAGCAGCCTTTTGTCTTCTGGGAGTCATGGGAAGTCAAGAAGAGTGACTTTAAAGATTGGATTTTTCTCAGGCTCCTTGAATGGATTAGGCCAGTCTAGTAGCGAGAGTTCATTTGCTTGGCGTAGTGCTTTTCTATAAAGGTGTACCCTTGGTAAATCTGTGTATCCTGTTTGGCTTATGTCAAAGCACTTATGCAGTGAGGTGAACAGAATTGGGCAAATGGAAACTCGATGGAAGGCTTTGATGGAATAAGCAACAAAAGCTTGGACGGGCGAAGCAACGCCATCAGACCTGTTTGCCAGCTAACAACAAAGTCTCCAGAGTTATTGCACATTTTAAATTTTAATTAAAAATGTGGGGAGTGGTGAGCCTGCTTGGCATAGCAATAAAGAGCTGTGAAATGAAAAAGCCATGAAAGATGGAGGAGTGCAGAGGAGGAATGGACCACTTAACTCCAGTCTGCTCACCTTGGCTTGTCTCCCAGCCAGAACCAGGACTGTATCACCTGCTGCTATTAACAATCACAGATGGCACTGATATAAGCATGTCAGCATCTCACATGTAGAGACATGCCTGTCATTGGATGCTGAGAGCGTGCACGCTTACATAAGGTGTCCCTTCAGACCCATCCAAGTACACTGTATATATTGTATTATGCCACAAGAGCTGATTATATGTATTTATATGCACCAAATCTTTTTGTAATAGCTTATAATTATTATTATTATTATTATTGGAAAAGGTTCAAAAGATGCTTAATGCAGAATTCCATGAGCTTTCTTTTCAGAACATCCTATCCATCCCCTTCCTACAACTGCTTCTTTCCATTCTATATTTCGATTACGGGGGTCTGTTGGATCCTATTAATGTAAATATTTGGTATTTAATTAGCCTGACTGATCAGACCCATATCTGGACAGATCCTCCTCCTCATCCAGGAGGAGACACCAACTGTTGCTTCTCAAACTGCCTCTGCACGCAGTTGGCTAGTGCTACAACCAATCAGAGCAGGGTGACATATTCAGAGTGAGCAAACAAGTCAAGAGTGTTGTGGAGAAGAGTTGGATAGAGAGATGCCAATATAAAGGAAACGAAATCTTTGATAGCAGAATTTGAGAATCACCAGCGTGCTCAAACACTTAACCAATGCCTTTGAAAAACATAACTGAGTGTAACACAGCTGGCTACAGCTAACGTTAGGCATATATCCATAATCTTGCTTAGATTCCTTCCTGAATCGCTTCCTTTATTTATTTTTTGGCCCTTACCATTTGTAAATGAGATGGACCTCATCCACCACAATCACTAAGAAATTGTCACTGAAGTCAAAGTTGATGACAAACTGATTTGTTGTTTCACGACCGCTGTTTACCGTCCAGACGACAGCGTCTCAGTTCTGTCATCATCAATCCCTCTTAGAGACGCTCTACAAGGATAAACTAATCTGATTGTCTCCGCAAGACTTTTGGGCATAATTAATGAGCTCCAGCTGAGGTTAACTAGACTTACCTGCGGTATGAACCCGGCCTAGGAATGTTGGTGAATGATTCTTGTCAGTTTTGCAGTAAAAACGTGATGATGATGCACATCTATATGTTATAACCATGTCAGCAGAAAGCTGTCTCTTGGTTGCATTGGTGCGCTGTTGTTGGCCCGCAAGTTCCTCTCCTCCCCACTTTTCTGTAGTTGGAAGATTTCACCGCCATCACTTCAACCAGAAGGTTTCCTTCTCTGATTCATCGTGATCCAATAATTCGTCAAGTAATCTGATTATGAGTAATCATGTTGCTTATTGAAATGAATGTATTCAGTCATAATGAAACAGAAAAGAAGATTAAAAGTCTGCTGGTGTCAGACTCCCAGGTAAACTCTTCTTTGGTTCAGGCCACAGAAGTTAAATTGACTCAGGAGGCTCTGGGTGGGTTTTTGGATGCACAGTGACCCGGAAACCTCCCTCTTGTGTCGCCGGCATAAAGAACTTTGGAGCAGCAGCCTGCATGAGATCTGGGCTCCCTCTGGGGAACTGGATCCGTGACAAAATTCCTGATACCAAGGCTGTGTTTCTGGAGCGGAGCAGCTGCTGTGGCAAGTGCGGCTACTTACTGACACAACGCCAAAAACATCAGGTTTAGAGAAAGGCGTTTTGAGGAGACACAAGGAGGAGGGGTTGGGGTGCAGTGGCCCCACTATGATTTGTATTTAGGTCAGCTCAGCTGTCACTTCAGAGCTTCTCAGATTAAGAGGAAACAAGGGCAGAAAATGAAGAAATTTCTGCTCTCTAAATCTTTTGTGTCGGAGCATACATTGGGGACTTGTTTCAGAAACATTTCCCCAGGACGTTGTTTGACAAACTACAACTTTATGGAGAAATTTCAGAGTTGAAAAATGAGTCTTTCCTTTTGTTTAAGGCCAAGGCAAAGTCGAAGATATTTCATCTTAGTTGCCACACGGTTGAATTAAAACGGACAAAAGTAAGTTCAGAGTTCGTTACATCCTGTCACTGACCCAGCGGTTGTCTTGAAGTGTGCACCTGTTGTTCATATCCATTGTTGCTATGTGAGGGATGTTTTTCTTCCTTTTTTTTTTGAGTCAAATACCATGCACTTCCCGATTTAATCTGTTTTCATTACAATGCCGCACATGCAGGACATAGAGGAGACTTGACATGGGGTGTACACGGTTTTCCTGAGTGGTTTTTGCTCCTTGGACAACAGCTTGGTCTCTGTTACTTCCTTTCCTTCCTTTCATCCGTCTCTCTGTCAGAGGGCTGTCAAACTGAAGTCATGATGAACACCCCTCTCTCCCCTGTGACGTGTCCTCCATGTTTCCTAATGTGTTTACCATTATGTTTATCTTCCTGCTCTCAGCTGCCATCTTCAGTCATGATCACTGATGATGATCCAAACATGTGTTTATTTTGTGTTCGTGTTCAGTGTTTCTCTCACATGTTTGGTGGAAGGGACAGAGGTTAATATGAGGTCGATTGCTCACTCATTATCTTTTAAAGATTTGCTTTTGCCTTTAAAGATGCCTTTTAAAGATATTTTTATATGTTTGAATTAACCTTGGCTGTCTGAAGTGACTCAGAAATTAAGAACTTAGAGATAACATTGTGTGGACCAACCAGTAAGCTATGTGCACCTCGTTTGGCTGTTGCAGTTCTTTCACTGACCACCTGGGGCTGGCTCTAACTTTGCAGCAGAATTAAACACTTTTAGAGCCTGCTTCAAAAAACAAATTTGGTGTCCATAGCTAGATCTAACATCCATGACAACTGTACTGTATAAAGTCAAATTATATAAAACAACAAATGTATGCATAATTAAGGGTGTATGCTGAGCTAGCCAATGGCTAGCTGCCATTACTGTAATGTTGACTTCTGAGCTTTGAATAAAGACCATAGTCATTCTTATGTGTTGCTCACCTTGAAATATCGATTTCAGTGTCACTTTAAGAAATATTTGCCGGAGGTGCTGGGTGGCGTAGTGCTTAGAGCAAGTGGCCCATGTACTGAGGCTACAAGTCCTCCTGCAGCAGTCACAGGTTCAACTCCCAGCCTGTGACCCTTTGCTACATGTCTTTCCCCTCTCTCTCCTTCCTGTCCAGCTACTGCTAATGAAGGCCACTAGAGCCAAAAATACCTTTAAAAAAGAAATATTTGCCTACTTTTATGAAGCACTTTCTAGTTGTGGTTATCGTTCGTGTCCACTGTCGACAAAAAGGAGACAAAATAACCAGTCGGACAATTGCGTATTTCTTCAGGAGTTAGAATTACAGCGCTATGTCACAGCAGAAGACACTAAGATCTGGGAAATACTTGCAGCCTGACAAAGTGTTCACATCACACCCAGCTATGTTGCAAAAGTTTTTTGCTAACTATGCAAGCAGTGCATGTAATACCAGACGTTTCCACGTGGGGGCAGAATGCAGAGCCACAGTCAAAAACACAAACACAACAAGAAGCAAGACAGAAGAAGTTATTGTTTTATTTTTGGTACAGGTCCAGCCAGAGAAAACAACACCAGTGTGATTGGAGATGTTATGTAAGAGCATAAAATCAATGTCGTTGGGATTGGAGTTAGTTTTTCTCGTTTTACAGATGTGAGAAATTGACAAGAAACACAACAGCGACAGGGTGTTGTTTCTTGTTTGTCCTATTTAACGTTTGGTGACTTGTTGCCTCAGGCTAGTTCACCACAACTAACGCTGCACACAGCTAGCGGTTGTATAAAGACCGTGACTGCAGAAGAGCTTTCTGACTGTTCACTTGTGGTCAACTGTTGCACTGACCAACAGTAGCGCCTCTAGTGTTCAAGTTGATACTGCATCTCGTCTGCATCACATTCTTTCCAGAGGACGTGTACGAATGAGGTGCCGAGCGAATGCATCAATCATGTGTTTGCATCCGCAAGTAGGTCCCCGGCCTAAGCTGTGCAAGAAAGTAATGATGGAACAGAACCTGAGTGGTCGAAGATGAGAACAAACAAATGTAAACGTGACTTAACTTCCACTGCCTATAGGGGGAGCCAGAGTACTGAATAAAATGGCAAAAGTCGTCTGTGCCACTTAAAGAATATGTTTTGATGCCCTGTAAATGACTAACTACTACGGTACGAACATGTCAGTGTCAAAACGACATTTGAAACAGGAAGTTCACAACAAAACTTCCGCTTCTCAGTCTTCAAAGAGCTGACGCAGTGATTGACTCCTCATTGAGACCTCAGGAAAAAAGGGCAGAATATGTCTCATTTAAAGTCTTTTGTTGTCCCACCCGTTGCCCCTCTCCTGGCCCCCCTCTACTGTACTTTCACAGCCTCATGATCTTCCTCCCCTCCTCGTTTTCTCATCTCGCTGCACTTCCACCTGTAATTAGGCTGGAATCTCATGCACCGTAAGGCTGTCAAAGTCTTTACAGCCAGGTGCACTGTGTGCAGCCCCTGACCTAATTCCACACGCCTCCCTCCATGTTTGTCTTTAACTCCACACAAACTAACAGTGAACTTTTAGAGTTTCAGATCTTAAAGGCGGATGCTTATGTTAGATAATGTTTATATGAAAACAGCATTAGAAAGTGTTATATAACATCATTAGACACAGTTACAGGTGAGAATGAAGAATGCAGTTCAAGAGTCCTGTTTTGAAGGACTTTTTCTGGGTGACCATCTTAAGAACTTCAATATTTAATTTTTAATATTAAATGTATCTGTGGCATTTTGACCAAAGGGTGTGCGTGTGTATATACACACACATATATATATATATATATATATATATATATGTGTGTATGTGTGTACGTGTGTGTGTGTATTTTTTTTAAAGGGGAATAATAGGTTTTCTTTAAATAAAATACAAGGTTGACAGTCAAAAAGCAACTCTCAGGATTTGTCTGAAAAATAGTTCCTCAGTCATTTAACACCATCGGATGTAAAAGTGTTTCTTTTATTTTTGAGTTATGGAATTTCTAAAATGTGTCATAAATATGTTCTGACAAGCCCCGAAGCATGGTAACTCTTCCGGAGAGACGACCCAATCAGCCGCCCCGTCCCGCCAGCTCACCCTCCAGGCCCACAGATTCGCCTCGCTCCAGGGAAGACGCTCAGCCTGTCGCTGTTGTTTTAGCCAACAATGGCAAGGACGCAGCGGCTTTCAGAGACAAACACAGATATTGAGCAGAGGACATCTCACTTGCTCGAGCTTGAGCTTGCGTCTCTATAAAACACAGACACAGATTTTCACAGCCTCTCCACTGGAATGAAACAAACACAATAAAGTGTGTTTCTGATCGAGCTGTGGCTTTGTGATTGCTTTCAAGAAAGAATGTAATTTTGTAAAACCACATTTGCATTGTTTGTAGCAAAAATTATCCTTCTTCCTGATGCTTTAGGATGTGTGAATCTTTGAAAAATCCTGAATATGGTGGACCGTCAGACGAGCAGTGAGCACCAGGGGGGAAGCTTTTGGCATTTTCCAAGTCGCCTGAGAGGCTTGGCCTGAATAAAAAGTTCTGTCAGAGAATGTGAACAGCGCTTAGAGGTACGCCCAGACCAGACTCTCTGAAATCTTCCTCAGTGTCACTCTGAAGCCCCTTGAACTGTATTACCACACAGCCCCTGTCAGCTATTTTCAAATGTCCTCAAATCCTCTTTTGGCCTTGAAAGCAGCACCAACAACAACAAAAGCTTTCCATCCGTCTCCCAGATAGCTCACACTTCCCCTGCTTTGTGAGATGGTTCGATGGAAGAGCACTTGAAGCAGACATGTTTGAGAGGCCTCTTTGACAAATAGGTGAGGGCTGAGACGTGTGGATGCATTGAGTTCGGAGGATTTTTGGTTTGTGCTCTTCTGATTTTTATCAGTCTATGCAGCTGACTTGTCCTGGTTGTCAGAAGAGAGTATTGGCTGTGCTCAGAGTAATTTTATATCTGTTTGACAGCGTTCCTCTGGAGTGGAGAGCTTCTGTCTGGATGATGAAACAACATCGATCGCTCATAGCCAGATATTTGTCTTTCAGAGCTTGAAAAAAAAGCTGGTTGTACTTCATTGGGAGGAGATTGGGGTTTATGATTGGGCTTGTTTGCCAGAAGAAAGTACAGAAAGTAGACTACAATGCATTGCAAACCATCTTTTCTCTGCAGCAGCAATCCTAGTTCTTTTCCTCCTGGATCCAGAGAATCAGACTGGTTTCTCTGGATTAAACTAACTTGGATTTCCAGGAGGCAGTACCGGCTGGTGCAGGAGAAACTGCTTCTGGATGCCACTGGATAGGAATACAACCAGTCCGAGGAATTACATCCAGGCTAGTTTCAACAAAACACACCCACAACAGTCGTGGAAATTTCTATGAATGGGAGATCCATTTCATGAGAGAGAATTTTTGCAAAGTGAACAGAAATGACTGGTCGTGCTTGCCATTAAAGAAATCAAAGTTCAATCAATCCAAATCATTTTCCAAAACCATAATTTTATAAGAGTCTGATCTCAATCACATACTTCCATTTTGTTAAGACACCTTGGTATCACGACACAACACGTAGACCACCAAATAGCAAGATTAATGCTGTGAAATGATGCATTTTGATGACATGATGGAACATTCTAGCTCAACGTTTTGGAGTGTTGTAGTCTAAAAAGTGATCTTTTTCCTCCCCTAATTGGGTGACTTTCTTTCCTAAACATAACCATGTTGAATACTTTAACCTAGCCAAACTGGTTTCAAAGGTAGAAAATTGTCTTCAACTCATATATCCAGCAGAATGAGCGGAGAGCAGAGGAAGGGGCAGGCCAAACTTTGCGCTTGCCACACGTGTAGAAAATGGAAGATTAAGTCCGCACGATCAGTCCAAACCTAGATAGTTTTTGGGTCAAGATCAAAGTAAAACAACTCTGTTGCTGTGCTTGAGTAGTACGAATAAAAAATAAAAAATATCGGGTCTTTTTGGTGAGAGTGGATGTAAAAGGTGGATGCAAAGCAAACAGCAGACAGCGATCTTTATCACAGGTTACATGATAGAGTTGTACGACTCCTCCCTCCACCAGTCCTTCAGTATGCTTAAGGGTTGCTGAAGAATACTGAAGAACACTGGAGACATAGGAACAGCTGGTACATCACAATTCCAATGCCAGGAACATTTACTTGAACATTTACTCTCCAAGAGGCACCACCTGCTTTGACATGAGGACAGAATTAGTTATTTATACCATCGTTTTCACTGTCTTGTATGCTTAACGCAGTTCTGGCTGCCGAACTCATGGTTGTGCGTCAATTTGGTCTCTGCAAAGCGTCAACGTGTACATCAGCTTTCAACAAAAGATCAAGGAAGGCCTTTTACTTAAATCAGACGAGGCACCGAGAGAGAAACAAACGGTAACTTCAGGACATAGAATTTTAAAAAAAGTGAAAAGATGCATGGATTAAACAAGTTTGATCACAGATTTGAAGCGAGGTGACAGAATATACATTTGTGACTCCATGAATGTGACTCATTGCAGCTGTTTAACTTGAGGTCATCACCAAGAACAAAAACATGTTTGAGCTTGTGAGCTCATGTATTCAGCGTAAGAAGAAAGAAGGACTGTCTGCAAACATTTGGTCTTCCTCTGTCCTGGTGGAAATGTTCCCCACAGGTCAGACAGTGGTTTGAATGAGTACTTTATATGGATTTCATTGGATTCATGATGATGGGATGTTTTTATTTAACAGCCATTGATTCTCAATCTACAATACATGACTCTTTTTTTTTCCTTTGAACCGCAGTAGTATGTCCTTGGGAAATGTGCAAGTTTAGATAACATACTCAGCAGAGATAAATCTTTTTTCCCTCGTTCCCGCTAAGCCGATCTCGATCAGAAACAGAACAAAATTCCATTTGGAATTTCCCCGAGGTCCTTTTTCACCTGTTGACTTCCAGGGCCTCGTTCTGGCTCAGCCAGGGTTCAGGAAAGTGCAACAGCATCCAGCCTCCAGACATCCTATTAAAGTTAAACGAGGGAAGAGTGAAAGGCAACAGGTCAGACTCCAGTTAGCCTTCACCTTAGGCCAAAGGGAGTGTGAGTGGATTAAGGGCTGAGAGGTGGAATCGGGGTCAGACTACTTCGCACCACCCAAAGAGACCCTCGACACGTTCCTTGTTAGAGTTGGAAATCCACATTATTTTTTATTTAACAGTTGATTACAAATCTTCTTGCCACCAAGCAGAGTTGTCAAACTTACATTATTTCTCTCTCCATAAATGATGACTTTTATGGTTTGTTTTGGCTGAACATGCTTTTAGAGTAGAGTGTGAGTATAGATTTGTGTGCTTTTATGTGCATCCACCACTTTCCCTTCCTTTTGTGTTTATAAGTTCTTAAGTGGTGCATTTGCTGCTTCTGTTCAAGCCAGTCACTCTTCCTTTATCCATGTCTGCTTCTGCACGGCCGTCTGTATGTGAGTCACCCTTAAACACACTGTTGCTCTCAGTTTGGCTCTCTGTCTCCACTCTGTCTGTGCAGATTGAACTTCTGCTGGTCGGGATGCCAGCAGAATCTTGATCAGCTCACATTTACATCGAGACAATGGCATGAGTTGAGGGGCAATTTCTCTCTCCTTTTTTCCTCTGTTTTCCCTTCTTTGAACCTCCTTTTCCTTCTTTTTGTCCTCCTCTCTGCTTCTGTGCCTTTGCCAGGAGGCCCCATCCCTCCTCCTTTATTGTGTTTATTGGAAGATGGGACATAAAGGATGAAGAGGGAGCCACTTTGACAGTAGACTAAACTGAATGCTTCTGGACTTCATCTGAGCTGAAGATAGCACAGCCCCCTTGATAATGAACTCAACACACACACACACGCTCACTTTCAGACTAATATTACTCTTAAATATTCCTTTGAAGGCACAGCCTGACTTATGTTCTGCCATCTGTAGGTAATTTATAAATTATCTGCACATCTGACATGAAATAATAGTAGCAGTATCAGCTTCATTTGGCATGAGTTCTGGACCATATTCGGATATTTATCCTGTCTGACAGCGTCACACAGTGCACACATACCAGCATAAAGCATCTTAACTTTGACTAATTGCTACTAATTAATGTAATTTCACATTGTATTTGCTCTTTAGGGCCACTGTGCAGAGTGTGACGAGTAGGTGAGAGTATTGTTGGAGCGCTTTTGAATCCGATAGTTTTGACAGCTGCAGAAATGTGGTCTGTGAAGAAAGATCTTAACCAAAAGATGGATTCTTGATATTGATATCCATTATTATTATGATAGGTATTATCCATATTGTATTGTCTTGGTTATAAATTGAAATCCTCTGGTTATATTACAACTGATATTCATTATTGTTTCACATATTAGGATTTGTTTCATATTTTCCCTGGAGATGGATTGAGGGTATGTCTAGGTTTACAAGCCAAAACACCAGTGGCTCTGGAAGTTGTAGCTTGACACTGGGCTTTGAGGTGAGGTTGGATCTGTAATCTGTGACCACGGGTCTTCTGATGGAATCTGGCATGCTGTCGGTGAGGCCACGATGGCTGTTAAAGGTCAGTAATAGAGAGGGGAAGCTTTCAAAATGAAAGCTTGAACCAGTATCAGTTCCAGTACATGGATGAAAAATGTAATATCCATCCATTCTATACTTCAGGGTTCCAGGGGTCTGGAGTCCAGTTTCTATACTGTTGTTGATTTGGAACATTTTAGGAAAAGCATAAACTAAAACACAGAAAATAATGCAGAAAAAGCCACTTGATGTAATTTGACAACACATTGATCACTGGTTCAGAGGCAGTTTTGTGTTTTGTTGACAACCATCTTCAAACAAAGCATTGGTTTAGAGATATAAAAACTTTGACTCTGACCCAAAACGTCTGTTGCCACAGATGCAAGAATCAGTTAAGACTAGGACTTGGACTGAGGTTACCATCATAAACCAAATGATTATGACAGTCCCTTGTTAAGTCATAATGAAACTAAGGAAAATTAATTAATAAAAATCAAGCAGCAGTGGTTCATGGAGGAGATAAGTGCCCAGATAACAATTCAATTCAATTCAATTTATTTATATAGCGTCTATTTACGCCGAGTCATCTCTAGGCGCTTTAGAAACCCAGATGGCAACGCCATCAGTGGCAAGAAAAAACTCCCTCATGGGAAGAAACCTTGAGCAGAACCCGGCTCTTAGGGGGAC
>JBAMYA010069379.1:0-25772 GCA_037176975.1 Arrhamphus sclerolepis
CCCCCCATTTCATACTGTCCACCGGATGGTCAGCGCCCTGCGTTGTCACAGAGAAGGGCGCTGCTGCCATCTAGTGGTTCACAAGACTAATATTTATTCAGCAACTGTGCGTTGCCTCATGACGCAATCGACGTCAATAGACGTCAATGGCAGTCAGTGAGTTAATTTAGGAGGTCTCATCATTGTACAGTCTTCAGATACCATTGTTGACATTGTGGCACAGATTCAGCAGATGTAAGTTGGACAGTGCGAGTTGTAAAGATCTTATAAAACTGTAGAAATCATGCAGCGTATAGGAGGCCTTAGGCCAGCAGGTGGGACTGTACCTGTGAGACTCCGTTGGTGGCAGGTAGTTTGGTGAGGACATTCTGTTTGTTGGTGGAGGAACAATGACATTTGATGTTGTGTTTGTCTCTTAAAGAGTGCATGGACGCCACCAACTCTGTCAGCACTAAAACATCAAGAAGGTACAAGTGAATTAATAACATGCAAGAAGGAAAATGTTTAAATTAGATACATATATGTACTAAGTCAAAGAAGAAGCTTAAACAGTCTGGTACTGTACCTGTGCCAGGTATGATCTGTGTTGGCATGAGATGCTTGTGGTCATGGGGTTGACCTTTGACACACTTCAGCCATCCGTATAGCTCTTTATCTGTTCATAATGAGAAAAGACACAGTTTAGAACATCTGCAACAAAACGTTCACCACCGAGCATGAAGGTTACTGGGATTGTCAAGGCTGCTTTATACTTTCATTCCAGTCTGACAAGACTGCAAGAATCCAGCAGTAACGTCACTGACAAACAAAGGTAGGCTACACACTCAGAACATTTACATGTACACAAGAAACGGCTTTTACCCCTTTCAAAAAGGAAGTGGAGCTCACTTATTTAGCACTAACTAAGTCTTTAGGCATAAATGAGGGCTGTTAGTCACAGTTATTTATCAAAACCTTTCAGCTCATTTCATTACAATAAAATATATTCTGATGTATTTGTGTGTATGATTACAATATTTTTTCTTGCAACAGTCCACTGACATTGTCACACACAAGTGGTAAATAATCTCCATAACAGTTGCTCGAATCCCTGCCAGCAGCGAGAGCTGTTACGTCAGCACCCCGTCTGACAGCAGTCCAGTTTCATGGGCTTGGAGTGCTCTATTCAAGACACCACTCCACACATGCCAGGTACAAAAAGCTATTAAATAGAGTAAAAAGCTCAGCCTTTGAGAAAATACAACAGAAAAAAAACAGGCGAGGGCTCTGTGAGTCTGTCTGTGTGGTAATCTGTGAGAATGCTGTCTATAAAGGTGTCCATAGCTTTGTATGCTGATGATGTCATTTTGTTTTGCTCTAACCTGAAGCAGACTCTTGCCACTACACTTGATCTATCTATTTTGGGAGCTTTTCAGGATATAAAAACAAAACAAACTCCAAACCAGTCTTGATTTGACTCCAAACCCTACCCCTGTTCTGGTCTCACAGGAAGGTTTCACCTGCCTGATGTTGGTGCTGACACACTGGTACATTAACAAGATTCTACCCAACAACTCTAACACCTGGACTGGAAAACTCACAACTCCTAAACAAATGGACAAATCTACCCTTTTTTATGATTGGGAGTATAAATGTTCTGAAAATGGCAATTTTACCCAAGTTTTTTATTCCTCTTCTTCCTCCAACTTCACTTTTTCATTTATTTAAAAAGCTCTTTACAAACCTTATATGAAACAACAAACAGCCCGGAATAAGGCTCTCCGTGTTATATTGGCCATATGAAAGGGGAGGCTGACAATGACCCAACCTTGAGTGGTACTGCTGGGTGGTTCAGTTTAGAGCAGCAATGTTTTATTTTGACAAGAATCATCCTCCAGCGTGGGTCACATTTACCTCTAAACTTGTATATTTTCTTTGCAAACAAGGCTAAACTAATTAAAATTTCCTTTTCTCAAAGACCCCTTATTGGCTTGGCATAACTCTCTTGCATACATGGGAGAAAATGTAGAATTATGACTGTTTTGTGTATCACATTTATGGTAATGACGACTTCCATCCTGGCAGAGCAGACCCAGGTTTAGTCTGGGTGTCCTGGAATAGGTGAAGTAGCTGACCTGGTTTTTAGCTTATCTGAGGAACTTAAAGCAAGGTCTGGCATTCCTGCAAAACACCTCTTCAACATATTATTCAAAAAAACAAAACAAATGTGAATACCCAAAATGGTTTAGTGACAACAACACAACAGCTACAGACATGAATGAAGTGGTGAATACATTTAATGGCTATTCTGATAATATAGGGCCTAAACTGGCCAAGGAAAACAATCAGGGAAAAGTGTGGAGAGAAATCAAAATTCTGTTATCTTGAAAACTATAGAAAAGAAGGAAAAAGACATTTTTTGCAAGTGTGCTTGTAAAAAAAAAAAAAAAAAAAAATCAAAAGATTGATATTGATATGTTTATCGTTAATAAAATTATAGATGGAATTGTAGATCCATCCATCCATCCATCATCTACACCCATTCAGTCCTATGCAGGGTTACGGGGTCTGGATCTAGATGAGACTGTCTGTGTTTAATCTGATATTGTTGTGCTTTTTTATATTCCATTGTCTTTTTGTTGTTGTTCTTTATATGTGTAGGTGTGTAGTTTTTTTCTTTTTTATGAAAAGCAAACCTTTGGAACTCCTCCTCTCCTTGGCCTTGTAGCAGTCCAAGCATACAACGAAGCCACATTTCTGACAAACCCAGTGGATGTTGAACAGTGTTGCCTCACATGCATCACACATCTCCCGCACCCCCCTCACAGCTCGCTTCCATGCCAGCTTGGCTGAAACACAGACGACAGAGGTTACGTTTAGGAACGTGCTGAGGCATACTTCATCAAGGTGTCCGTTTTCAACACAGCTTACCATCCTTCTTAATCCAGCTACCCGCAGTATTTTCAGTCATGACCATCTGACAGAACTTATCTCCAATGAAACTGAGGATGTACTTGGCTGTGGTCTGGTCCAGGTGGTTGTCCTCTGTTGTCCCTGGGATCCACAGGGCCAGGGCCTCATCATCAAACTGCTCTGGGGTGGAGAAGCCATCCATGCGGATGACTCCATTTTTACTGTAGGAGAGCCTGGATGATAGAAATAAGATTACTTGAACACAGAACATAGCAAGCATGTTAGCTTTAGAGGAAATAACACGCATGTTTCACTCCTCAACACCTGAAAAAAGTAGATGTGTATTCTTGGAATTTTACAGCAGGATGGAGACAGAGACAAATCATTTATATGCTGTTTGAAGTGGTTAAGAAATGGACTGTCCAATCAAAATCTTTTGATAATTCTTCATCAAACTGGTCAACATGGTGACGTATCCCAGCTTGGTGAAGATTGGCTAGATGTCCTTAGACTAGTTTGTTCTAGTCTCAGTTTCAGTTTTTGGTGATTGGTGGTAACCCAAAGAGCTGAAATTGGTGGAATAGAAGATTAGAAAGAAAGAAATCAGTGGAAATTCTTTTATTTTCTTCTTTTAGCTCATTTGAACCAAAACATAAATAGTATAGTTTTTAACAAACACACAGATCGGAAAGAAGCCCATGTTAAGAGGATGGATAGAAACACAGGAACCAATAAGAGGTAAAATAACAAATAGAAAAGATGGATGAGCAGCAGCGGTCCTTTACCGTCTGAAATAGTAGAACCGACAGAAGACGGGGGAATGCGCTGGCTCCTCGCCCTTTTTACTGCGGACCACCCGGCACTCCCGACACTTCTGCAGGTTGGGCCCAATTTCTGAGCATGAATCATCCTGCAGGAAAGACTCGCCTGTCTGCTTCAGCTTCTTCACCTTCCTCCAGTCCTTCAGCACAGAGCGAGGAATGCCATCTGAAGAGAGTGCAGTCAAATTTATGTCTATAGCACATTACAGCACCACAACCAGTGTTTTACAGGCAAACATCAAACTACACTTAAGTATATAAATTCATTTCACCGATGTCTTCGTTCAGCTCAAATAGAAGGCCAACAAGAAGAGATGAGTCCTGAGCATAGACTTGAATGTTGCAAGAGTTTTAGCAGTTCTTATTTGTAAAGGTAGTCTGTTCCAAAGCATGGGAGCAGCCACTGAAAGGCTGGGGCACCTCTGTTTTTAAGTCTACATCTGAGAACATCTAGATCCATCTGCCTGGAAGAGGAGTATGAACATGAGTAAGATCAAGCAGATACTTTGGTGCCAATCCATTTAAAACCTTAAAAAAACAATGTTAAAATGTTAAAATCTATCCGAAAACGAACAGGAAGCCAGTGGTGTAATTCCAGCACTGGAGTGATGCGCTCCTGTTTTCTGGTTCCAGTTCTGCACCAACTGCAGCTGACCAAGAGATGCCTGTTCTAAGCCAATAAATAAGAAATTACAGTAATCCAGTCTCAAAGTAATGAAAGCAGGTATGAGTTGCTCAACGTATGTCAGGGCACGTATGGCTTCACCGTCTCAGCTGGAAGAAGCTGCTTCTCACAACAGAATTAATTTGTTTGTCAAATTCAAATGAGAACAAAGAAAAGACTTACTACTGCTGGCAAGTTTGAGTTTGGTCTTCTCACGGGCTGATCTGAAGATGCCGTTGGGCTTCCCATCATCCTCCTCTTTTTCATTGTCTCCTTTCCTCTTGGCCATGTCATTCTGTTTCTTCTTGTATGTTGGTTTGGGTTGACGTTTAGCTCGACCCTCCATCTTGCTCTCACTGGCATCTGAGTCATCTCCCCCACTTTCTGAACCAGATTCGTATGTGCGTTTGTTCCCCCGCCTTGATGAATGAGCAGACCTCCTCTCCTCGCCACCTCCTCCTGATGCTCCTGAAGTCTTCTCCTCCTGTTGCCTCTCCCTCTCAGCTTTAATTCCACTATCTTTGCTCATCTCCACCTCACTGGATGTAGAAGCAGAGAGGTTGACTGTGCAGGGTTTGATCATGTCTGACATGGCCGTGGTGTTGCATGTATTGGCAGTAGTGGTCAGCACTTTTTCTGTTTTGACAGCCGTGGAGCTCGTAGTAGCAGCTGTGTTCCTGTCCTCCTCAGAATGTCGTGTTAACCAAGCCTTCTTCAGCTTGTGGTAGTTACTGGGTTGTCCACTACTGGAGGCCAATCCTGAGGACTGCCCATTGGGTAAGGGGCTGGACGTGCCTGGTGTTGAACTCCCAGTTGCAGAGCTGCTGCTACCGCTATCAGTCGAGGATGAGGAGGCTTGGCTCGAACAGGGTGGAGGGGTTGAGCTGTAACTGCAGGCTTTGTCAACTACATCAAGACTTAAGGAGTTTCCAGTTGTAACAGATGTAGGAGCAGTAGGGAGGTTGGTTCTGGACTGGGCTGCAGCTAAAGCAGCCTTGTGCTTTTTGAGGTGGATAAAAGAGGAGGAGTAAGGCTGATTAGAGCCAGAAATGGAGGTTGGTGCTTGAGCGAGGCCTGGACTGGGAAGGGGTAGTCCTGCTGTACTTGTTGGAAGAGCCATGCTGTGAGATGTGGTAGATGAGTCAAAGCTCTCGTGGTTCTCCCTGTTTCTGTCTGGTCCTGACTTGCTGTGCACCCATCCTCCACTACTAGTTTTAAGGGCTGCAAACTCATCCCAAGATGAGCATCCTGACTTAAAGGTTTTATTTTGAATGTCAGTAGCTGAGCAAACCAAAACACCAGATCTACACAGTGAGTTTGCAGTGCTGGGACCAGTTGGGCCCTGTATGCCTTGCATGGAATTGTTTTTATACCGGATGCACATGTGATCCAGTTTTGAGTTGGGCTGGATGACTCTGCCAGTCCCAGGTTCTCCAGCATTCTCCCCAAACCTTATGCATTCCCCTTCAGGTTTGGATGGGTTCAACCTTCCTGTCAGGGGCTCTTTATGAATAATAGCACCAGAGGATTTGTTAGCACCAACAGGATTGTCATACTTGATAGACATTGTTGGACGCACAATGACTGAAGCCATTGCTGCGTGAGGCTTTTCCCTCAACATTTCCTTCTCCCTAGAGTACACGCCTTCTCTTTCCTGAATCATCTCTCTGCCTTTCCATCCGTCTGCCATCATATCCCTGCTGATAGTTGAGGCCACGGAGGTGACTGCAGCAGTGAGTCCATGACCTTTAACGTCCCTGAGTTCAGGCAACAGTGTAGGGGGCTTCTGCTGCTCCACAGATATTTTGGTACCAGATGTTGCTAAACTCACTGGCTGGATGGGTGTGAGGGTCGGTGGTGACAGGCGTCCACCATAACCACTCCTCTCCCATTCCTTTTCTCGCTCTGAAGCTTCCTTGCGTTCCAGTGCATGCTGCGTGGGTGGATGGAAGACAGGCGCTCGGTGAAGAGATGGCATTGCCCTGAGCTGGTGTTGCTGCTGCTGCTGTTGGTGGTGGTGGGGGTGATGATGGTGGTTGGAGGCTGAGACTAAGGATGATGTTGAGGTGGAAGGTGAAATGGCAGGGCTGCGGCGCTCAATCCTGTCTATACTTGTGTGAAGTTGCGGCTGGACAAGTGTGACTTGCTGGCTGAGCTGCTCGGTGATTTTCCCTGCTAAACCCTCCGCTCCCTCTGGTTTGTGCTTTATGAGGGGAGGGGGCTTGGAGAGGGAGACTTTGGAGCTGAAACTTCCAAAGGAATTGCCTGACTGAATTCCCTGACTTTGCACAGTAGCCCCAACACTGGCCACAATCCCTGGGGAAGTAGCTGACACCTTGTCATAGTAGGAACTGAGCTCCTTGGAGGGGTAGAGTCTGGGAGGCTCATTTACTACGCTGTTAGACAGAGTGGTGAAGTAGTTGCTCTTTTCTGGCTGGATAACGTGGAGATGAGAGTGGCTGGCCTTTGAACTTTGGGCAGCCAGGGCTGGTATCCGGACAGGGAAGGCTGGATCTCTGATCCTCTCTCGATCCCGGTCCACCCCTGGGTCGGTTGGACGCTGGATCTTAGCAGTGAAGGGTGCAACCTCGATGCTCTCTTTCAGGATTTGACGATTCTCCTCTTTGTATTTAATGGCTCGGTCTGTTCCCTGAACTGCATCCTAAACAGGAAAATTCAAATACTGTAAGACATCGTAAAAAATCCAAATGTGCAGCATTTTACCCATCCAGAGGAGGCTGAGATATGAGATTTTTACTAAAAAATGACATTCCAATTTAAAATATAATAAAATATCACAGACACTGTGAGGACTATTTAAGTAAATCTGGTACCAAAATTAAGAGATGACAACAGAAGTGTAAAATGAAGTAGTTATCAAGATAGAACACAGCTTTGAAAAAAAATCTTAGTGTGACAAAATCTTTTACTTTTTTCTTTGCATTCAGTTTGTGAAAAGCGAAGCATTCTAGGAACTTATTCCAGAACATTCCACCATTTATTGTACCAAGGTAGAATTTTCCTGTTTTGTAACAGTTTTCAGAGTTTTAAGTTTTAAACAAACTTTCCAAATTGTCCACTTTGACACATTCAGTTATATCCATGAACCAAATTAAAAACCTTTTATTTGTTCCCATTGTTTTTCTTTTTTAATATATGTCGCATCACAAAGTTCAGAGAATCCAGAGAAATCACTGTGGTGTGGGGATGGACTGGCGACCTGCCCAGGTGTACCCCTCTGGAATAAAACCCAACATGTAAAAACTGGTCGATAATGTAATAACTTGTTACATTTTTACTACATTAACGGGCAGGCAACAAAATTTTAGTAAAAATTTTGTTACATCATAGAGTGAGTAAATGATTTATGGAGATAATATCTATATCTATACATATATTATGTAAACATACATATATACACACATATGTATGTATATACATACATAGACACATATATATCCATGTATCTGTATTGAAGCGTTTGCTACAGAGCTGTCGGTTCGGTACGCACATTTATGGAACGATACAGAATTTTTAATTTATTTTATCAACTTGTCTTCTGACGATGCCTCTGTGTTGAAGCTCAGTGGATCTGTGTTCGACTACTCTGCCTAGGCTGCATTGTAGAGCGCAGATCCACTGAGCTCCTCCCACATTCAAGCTCGTCAGACTGAGCCGTTTCTACACGGAGCTGCTGAAGACAACAGGAAGACGTGTATTTTTCAAATATCTGCAACTCTTCAACTGTTTGCGTTATCGACCTGATTCCAACGGATTCTGAAAGCTGAGAAGCAGCTTTGCTCTGATATTTAAGCAACATCACACTGTAGGTGGCGCTGTTGAGCTGAATATCAGTTCTGGTGTGATTCGGTAGGCACAAGGCTGCAGATAATCACAATTCAGACAAGTCACCCAAAATGCTGTGAAAAAACGAGTCACCAAAAAGCAGGCTGTTGGCATCTCTGGAGAATGATGCTGCAGTATTTTAGCTGGGTACCTGTGCATTAGTCAGGCGGGCTTTGCTGTGGGGATCCAGGTAAGGGCGGTGAACATGGACATCTTTTCCTGTTGGTGTGCGACTCCTGTCTGTCTGCTCCTGTTTCAACTGGGCCAACGTCAACGTCCTGACAGGATCCACAAAGCTCTTCTTATTCATATCTCTGCACATGGACAGTTCAAACATTTCACTGACTTTCACAATGTATTTATTTAGTTTCTGATATATAGATAGATATATGTGTGTGTATAAAATAGCACAATTCAGTTGTTTACGCAACTGAATATGCAATTCAACATGTGAAATGTGCTGAACACTGCAGTATAACAGTAACTGGTCTCTATAAGTAACCAGTATCGTTCCAGCTTTAGTAAGACAGTAATAAGTGCTGTCATGTAACAGGTTCCTGTTTCAGAGCTGCAGCACCTGCATCAGCCTACAAACCTCTTTAACGCCTAAATGTTTCAAATGATTTTAACAAGTGATAACTTAAAGAAGCAGTGGTTCACGTGTGATGTACAAATGACTTGGCGTGCATGACTGCTGACAGGCTGAGGACGCCATCACAAGTTAACTTACTCCTTATGAACCATCAAGCTCGTCTTTGATATCGGGGGGCTTGTGTGCGTGCTGATCTTGACAGAGGGGCGATGGGCGTCGGCACTCGCTGGCCGGACTGGAATGTGGTTCAGCAAACCCAGACCATCACCAGCACTACCAGCAGTCTGGTGCAGCCACGGACTGGCTGTCTTCTGGTTACAACAGACACACACAAACAGAGAGAAGTCACTACCTCAATGGTTGAACGATTACACAAAAACCCACAGTCATACAGCTACATCTGGGTTTACAAATAAATAAAAACAACTCAAGGCAGGTGCTCATGGTAAATATGAAGTTAACTCAGTGAGCCAGCTCCAACCAGTTCCGACTGGCAGCCTGACACAGTAATACTGTCAGACACCTGCCTAGATCTACTCTACAGACTGTAAATGATTAAACCGCTCTGAAGAAGTGAATTTGGACAGGATTCATAGACGTTACATTAAGTACATTTAATTAAATACATCAAAGGACAGGCAACAGAGCGCGTCGGTTTATGATCTGATTTCCAGTGTCCAGTACAGTTCATCTGTATGAAGATGCAACAGGTCCCTAAAAACCTGCACACCCAAGGTCACAGTTACACCACCTACTCCCACCTGTCACCTAAACGATGTTAATTCTTGTGCAATTTGGTCTGGATTGGTGGTGCAGCTTTTTGTTTTCATGAGAAACATCACATTTTCATTGCATGTTACACACAGCATCTATAATATTCAATTAAATAACATTCTAAAAGATTCGTTAGTCTGTAGGTTTCGAGAATTAGGGAAAATGTGACAACTGGTAGCGAGTTTTTTGTTTTACTGTGAAAGAGTCCTTTAATAGTATATGTCAAAGAAATTGCACCCAAGCAAAAGGCCCCATGTGCAGTACTGGTTAAAAACTGTTGCTCAAGTGTTATTGAGAAAATGTTTTGCCAATAACTGACTCGTTTCTATATGACACTGAAGATCCAGTTAAGAGAAATATTAAAAAGATTAATCAAAGGATAATAAGACAGAATGTTTTTCATAGATGAGAGTGTATCAGGTGAAGCGCTGAGGCTCTCAGAAAGAAGATTTTTAAATCTTCTCACTACTAAACAACAACAAGACATTTTCAGACTTCAAATAACTAGAGAATGACCTACCCTCCTGAGAGACGCCTCAGAGTTCACAGTGACAGGATTTTCAGAGTGGACCCAGTTAGCTGGCAGGTTGAGTCCTGGGGGGTAAGAAGCTGGTGTCCCGTTTGGATACGGCCAAAGGATGGGGTACAGGCCGAGCCCTGGTGCCCCGCTGTGACCCTGAAAACAGACATGTTCCAGCTCGTCTTTTCAAAAAGAATAACTTGGATGAAACCTGGACTGACCAGATTAGTGTCCTCCTGTCCCCATCTACATTTATTTACAAAGGTTGCTGTACCTCCTTTTTAATCCTATGATACAGCTCTTTTACGGTCTCACCACAGCATTTCAATCAGCTGGAGGTCTGGACTTTGACTTAGTTGTTTCCCCAAAACCTTGATTCTTTCATTTCTTGGTCACTGTGATGCAGATTTGATGCCGTGTTTGAGATGGCTGCTGTTCTGCATGACCCATTTCTGCCACACAACTGCAAATTATCTATATTTTTCTGCATTCACACATGGAAAACCGTTACATGCTGCTATTCATCTCAGGCTGAATCTGCCCAACTCTAACACTCTACATTCAGACAATTTCTCTTTCTCACACACACACACACAAGATTTTATAAACATCGAAAAGAAAGAAACAGGAAGACAGTAACAGACTAACTTTTGCACATGATTATACCCAACCGCCCCTACTCCAACCCTGATGCAACAGTAATGCGTTAGGAGGCAGACCTGTAGAAACTGCTGCTGGTGCGCGGCTGCCGGGTGAGGGAGGCCGAGGTGACTCAAACTGCTGGGAGAGTCCAGTCGACTGTGCCCCCCGAGGAGAGATGTTGCAGGGGGGGGCATGGCTGGGAGCATTCCAGGAGGCAACAGATGAGGGTGAGGTAGGGCTGAGGAGTGAGGAGGGGCGAGGAGATGGGAGGCAGCATGTGTGTGTGATCCAGGGGTTAGGCATGGAGAATGGGGAGAGGATGGGTGCAGGGGGTGCAGGTGGGGGTGCAGATATGCGGTTACATGGTTAGACGAGTTGGCTGAGGAGGCAGAGGTCTCGGTGTCGGACTGGACCAGAGCTGGGTCCCTGTAAACAGTGAAAGTCTTATTCATGTCAATGATCAGGGGGCTCTTGGTGCTGCTGGTACAACCTCCACCCCCCTCTGACCGCAACGGGACTGGCTTAAAACCAGACCGCACAGGTTCTGATTCTCCTTTAGTGGACAAGCGGGTAGTTGGGGGTGGCGAGGCATCTGAATAGCGCAATATTTTCTGTTTTGAGACCTCTGGGGAAGTGTTCGATTTTGGTTTGGGAGTGTCCAGTGTGCCCGGGTGGGGCTTGGCTTTGAGGTCAGCTGGATTTGTGTTGGCATGGTTCTGAGAGTTGCTGGAGTTCTGGGATTTCTGCTTCACACATTCAAGTGAAGCTGAGTTGGGGACAGGGCTGGGGCTCGATTTGGAGTTGGTCAAGTCCGGGGGGGTGGTTGTGTTCATCTTGTGAGGGGGTGGTTGCTGCTGTGGATGTTTTCTTGTGTCTTCAGACAGAGACGGGGCACTGCCAGGGTGGACAGATGTGTACTGCAGCAGCTGTGTATTCTGCTGCTCATGTAGCTGCTGATGAAGATGATGATGAGGAAGGACAGTCTTCTCCTTCTCAACCAGCGAGACGTTATCAGCCACTGACGTAACAGGCCTTGAAAACAGCACAGAGGAAACTGTCTCACACAAATGTGTTTCATTCTTCATGAAGAAAAACAACCATATAACATTATTTTTAAAAGAACATCACAGTTACACATGAAGTGGAATATACTCCGTTTTCAAGTTTCCATTATGAACACCCAGAATAAACCAGGGAGGGGTCACATTGTATCTGCTTAAATATTTACATTTAACCTACCTTTACCTTCACTTTACATTTGGCCATTCAACTATTCTTTCACTAGTGCAGAAATGTTCACCCAACTGTTCTGATAGTGCAAGAAAACATTCTGAAAGTTTTAATTAGATACAGAGGGTCTGTAAAACAAACCTCTGAGCTTGGAGGCTTTCAAGATGGTAAAAAATCATCCAGTTTAGTAAATCCAAGTATATACTTGGATGCACAAACAACTCCAAACAGACGTGTGTGAAATATACACAGAATGCAATGACTGACAAATCTCACAAACCAAAAAAGATACAGGTTTAAATTTCATTATTCTATTATAAATAGTAGCTGATTTTGAATTTGATGGTAGTAAGAATGCTGTGGACAAGAAAAGGCTGTGAAAGTGTGGTACTGCAAAGACACACCTGGAGCAACATTTCCAACTAATTAGGTCAGCTGTCAAGAGTTAAATGACGAGGCTGGATATAAAAAGATGATGTTAGGGAGGCAGAGCCTCTGAGAAGTAAAGACAGAGGTTTACCAATCTGGCAAAAATGTTCCTCAGTGTACAACTGAGAGGCCTTTCTTTATCAAACCAAATAAAGTGCATGTCATCACGAAAAGAGAAGCTGGAGAAATCTCTGCATGACTGGGATGAGTTTCAAAATCACTGATGCTCATGACCTTCAGGTCCCCAGGCGATCCAGGAGATCCTTCCAGAGGTCTCCATTTAAAAACACAGTCAGTGCCATCAAACGCAGCTTACATCTGTATCACGAAAGGAAACATTTCAGCTGGTTTATTTTACCCCTCACAAGGCCTTAAGCCCTAACCCTAACCTACGTCTCTGCCTATGCATCAACCCTGGGTCATTCTGACCCGAACCCTGAAGGCCATATGAGAGTCAATACAAATTAATTCACATTTTAAGCTTTCTTACATATTTTCCAATGTAATTCATAATGTAACAATGGCATTTTCTTTAGGGGATTGTTAAAATATTATTCAGTCTAGTTCAAAAGCCTGCATCTCTGATGGTATGAGGTGTGCATGTCTCTTTGGAACACAAAGCTCACACATTTGGAAAGAGAAACATCAATACTGAAAGGTATGTACAAGTTTTAGACGTATGCTACACATATTCCCAGATTTTCAGGGAAGACCTTGCATCTTGCAGCAAGACAGTGCAACCAAATATGACATTCCTCTGCTCCTGCTGCTCCTACAAGGTTCTCTAAAACCCTGGGTGTCCTGCTGAATGACCAGTTATCCTTCTCTGACCACGTTGCTTAGATTTCCCCGTCGTGTTGCTCTCCAACAAACAGAAAATAGCACCTGACTCTACATGCATCTATCCTGCCCCATTACTGCAATGTTCTCCTAGCTGACCTTCCAGCTTGTGCAATCAGACCCCCACAGAAGATCCAGAATAGGTGCGTCTGGTCTTTCACCAGCCCAGAAGGGTCCATGTCACACCTCTGTTCACTGAGCTACTCTGGCTACCTGAATTAAACACAAGTCGCTGACACTCACCTGCAAGGTGCTCTCGGGTCCACACCTGCTTACATGACCTGAGTTGTAAAGGCTTACACACTTCTCATGAGCTGTGCTCATCACAAGATCATGGACTGGAGATCTCCGTCAAGACTGCTCTCCATGCGGTTCCTCAACAGTGGAGCAAGCTACCAGTAGCTACCAGTAGCTACCAGAGCTGAGTCGTCCCTCTCTACATTTGAAAACTCCTGTCTTCCAAGAATTCCTTCTTTTGTCCTCGTCCTCTCTTTAACTTCTAACCTGCACTTGAATCGTGTCCTAGCTGCAGTGTATGCTGCCCTCACCTCGATGCTAATTCAACTGCACCTACCCTGTAATTTACTGTTACTGAGGCTTGACTGTATTCATCTGTTGTAATAAAAGCGTCCACTAAATGAAATGTAACACATTTAAAATAAAAAGCATGTCAGTTTGAGCAGTTACCATCCTGCATCAGAGAAGAAAGGGACAACGTTCCTTCACCCACATGCAAGTGGTCTCCTCAGTTCTCAGATGTATGTGGAGCGTAGTTAAAAGAGCAAAAGAGTGGTAAACGTCACCATTATTTAATATGGCACATGACATCTACCTCGAGGACAGCTGATCTGAGTTCTGTGTGCTACTGTCAGTAAAACATGGGTTTATGAGATTTACAAATCATTGTATTCTGGTTTGATTTGCACTTCAGTGTCCAAGCTTTTTGGAATTAGAGTCTAGTTGTAACTGATTTATGTGAATTAACAGTTTACCACAGTAGTAAGTAAAAATTGTATTTATTCATTTACTTAATCTTAATTTTGTAGCTCTAGTGGCATTAATTGAAAGAGCAATTACATTAAATGGAGCAGAGTGAGGACAAGCCAGGGGCCACAGCCGGGAGTCGACCCTGGGCCCGTATTCATCAGGCTTCTCAAAGTGTTGAGAATTTCAGAAATTTACTGCTACTTTCAGACTTTAGCATGAGTGCAAGTTATCAAATTTCTTAAGGCTAAGAATCGCTCCTCCTCTTCCAGTTGTTTCAGACTCTCAACTGGTCAGGAGACAGAGATGTCCGAGAACCATCCAGGTTGGTAATGTTTGATGACTCTCAGTTAGTCCAACGATGTGGGGTGGACAGAGCAGACATCGTCTCTGTCCCAGACCCGGTGAGGGACATCGTCTCTGTCCCAGACCCGGTGAGGGACATCGTCTCTGGCCCACACCCAGTGAGGGACATCGTCTCTGTCCCCATGCTATCTCAGCCCAGTTAAAGGTAGGAGGAAACATGCAGCAGTGTAATGCTGATGATCTGGGACCGTCCCAACCAACAAACATTCTTCATTAACAAAGAAAAAAAACAAAAAACTTTACTCTTTATTACATTGAATCTGAACTTATCTTAAGATTTTCACAAATTTATTTTGACATTTCTCTGAGAATGTTCTTAAATCAGAAATCTGATTCAGTGACGGGTCCTTGTCTGGGGTTCTCTAACTGCCATCCAGGACCCTCTGCAGCAGCGCAGCAACATGTAGTGAGGATTTAGTCCTACAGCTCACTGGAAGTCACACTGATGCTGGATAACCGACTTTTAATTTAATTAATTTTCACTCTTAAGTCAATCTCAGCAGCATTCTGAGTATTTCTGGGAAGCTTGATAAATGCGGACCCTGGACTGTAGCCTGGACATGAAGCACCTGCTCGAGCTAAAATGAGCTATCTGGAGCTCCAAAAATCCTAAAATATTTCTTTTTGCACTTTTGCAACAAATTGGCATTGAAAGGCCGACGATCAATAATGCACATCAATGAACTTCTTACCTAATGACTTCAGAGGGGACAAACTCGATCTTGCTGCTCTTTGCTGATGAAATGCTGCCTCCAACCACGCCCTGCGGCTCCGCCCTGCGGCATCCCTCTGATGGCGAGGGTGACGGAGGGACAGGGGGTGAGGAGACAGGAGAAGGGTTGAGGGGGAGGTAGGGTGACAGGGCTGTGGACTCTGCCTTCTGGGAGGCCAGCAGTGCTGATACTGCCTCCGAACTCTCCTGGTGTACGGTCGCCTGGGCGTCGTCTGGAATGTCAATGGCGCCTCCGCCATGTTGTTGTGGTAGCGACGGTGTCTGAGAACGAGAAGAAGCTGAAACAAAAACAAAAACAAAAGATTAGAGCAGCACCTCCATGACACAGATGGTGCAGTAGTTGTAGCAGCAGCTACCTTTCACAGAGGTCTTGTTATTCTCTACATCTGAGATGAGTGGCGTCTGCTGCAGCGGAGAACCAGTGATCTGTGTGACCGCCACCAATTCCTCTTCCTCCTTTGCCATCATTTTATTTGATTCTTTCACCACACTCTTTTTGATGTCCTCCACTGCCTGAAGCTCTGCCCACGGTGATACCCGACCAATAAGAGAGGAGGAATTATTTAATGTGGGTCCCTTGATCACTGGATTCTCATCCTCCTCCATTTTGGAAATGGCATTCTTCAGTTCATTCTCAGAGTTGGGCTCTGAGGAGGAGGAGGAGGACGAGGAGGAAGATGACGAGGACGAGGAGGAGGAAGAGCAGCAGGAGGAGTGGGCAGCTTGTTTGTGGTGTGGGTTTTCTGAGTCACTGCTCTCTGACAGATCGGATGTCATGTCAGCCTTCATCCTCTTCAGACCTGCCTTCTTCTCATCTTCCTCACCTTTCCTGCGTTTGCTTGCCGCCTGCTTCACCTTGGACTTGGACTCTGGACAGATGAAAAGAGTGGTTATTTTAACAGTAAAATCGACCAACGTACCTGTATGATTCAGGTTTTATAGTAAATAACTAATTTTCAGTAACTAAGTGCAGTAATGACGCACTAATACGAAAACACTGAAGGTTAACTGAGGAAATAACAGCATAGGAAAGAACAAAACCGAACCGGTGATTTGCTGGATGGACATGTGTTAACTAACAAATTTCTTATACATTTTTAATGCATTTATTTGTTTAGGTAAAAGGTGAAAAGCAGAAAACCTGAGAGACATTTCTGCCAGAGCTTCTGCTTTTATCTGTAACATACAACCCCTCTGCCATCCTCACCTCGCCCCAGGGCCTCCTCTCTCCTGTCCCTGTCCTCTTCTGGAACACTGCTGTCAGACCCTTTCCTCCTGGAGGAGCGGGAACTGCGCTGCTCCCTCTGCTCTCGTCCATTTCCACCTGGTGACTGGTGTGACTGGTGTGACTGGCTGACTTGCTGCTGGATCTGCTGCGACTGACTCTGCTGCTGGGGCGGCAGCGCCCCCTGGGAGCTTTTTGGGTTGGGTCCTGATGATGTCATAATGGGGCGGGGGCTGTTGGCCTGGGCTCTTGTGTAATGACTCTGCCATAATTGAAGAAATTATATCAATACATCCAAAAACAGACATTTATATGAGATAAACTACAGCACAAACGTACAACGTTCATCAGATGTGCTTCTACATAAAATCCCAAAACAATATGATAATTTGAAGGCTGTAGTTTTTATTTGTTGCTGATCCAAGTAAGAATCTGGATTAGAATCTGGAATCTTCACCTGTGACTTTAAAACATAACTCAAAATGACGAATGATAAATGATTTCTGCTTTATTTTACAACTTTAGAACCAATTTCCAACAATGATTTTTTTTTAATTACTATTAATAACATCCTGACCCACTATTAGACTAATCGAGCGCCAAGAATAGCCCACATAAGACAACACTGAGGACTGCAACTAGTCTTGCACATTCTCAGGATTTAAGTTGCTTCTTGGAGAGTATATTTAGTTCAGATCAATGGTGACTGCATGATGGTGACATCCACAGCTAGCACATACCTAAAGCATGCTGGTCTCTTGCATGTTTGAACCTCTGAACGTGAGCTAAACAGTCATTTGTCTTTGCGACAACAGTTATAAAGTACATTTGTGCTCCAAAAGAGTCACGGAGACAAGACGGTGACTAGATGTAAGGCATGGCCATACGCTGGGTTTTTATGGAATCTCACACTGAGGTCATCAGTGTGTCATTGAGCTTAATTAGAGATCAGTCTTCTGTTTTAAATACTCACATCAAATATAACTTGGTAGTTATTTTTTTAAGAACTAATGAAGTAGATGAATAAGCTCAAACCAGTTTTACTGAACAGCTGCTGTGTTCATGGTGAGCAGACGTTGAACCATTAGATGGCAGTGTGAGCAGGGAATCTGAGCCGACGGTGCTTTCCTGAAATGAACCACCGAGTCCGACTTTCCATCTCCAGCAAGTGGCAGCACTTTAGGGCTCAAGAGTTACCTCTGATATCTTTGCACCTACATAGATGCAGTTCTGTGCTTAGTTTCCTCCTTGGAACTGATTATCTATAAGATTGTTGCATTTTATTTTAGAGAACATGGCTGTTTTCTACTCTTATTGAGACTCCTGCTCAAAAATGACATACCTGGTGTAAAATTAGTGTTTGCATATTTGAATCTATTTGGTATCAGAATATTATTTCTTCCAGTTGTAGAATACATCTCTCATTTGATTTATGCAGTAAACAAGTTTAATTTTATTCCATATCATCTCACCCTTCATTTTACCAAGTTGATTTTTTTAATTGTGTAACAGTGTTTTTAGAGATTCTGGAAGAAATGGGATGGAGGAATGTTTAGAAAGAATTTCCAAATTAGCCATTTTCATGAGGTTTTGTGACAAAAGTGAAAAAAATATTGTCAGTGTTGCATCTGTGGAGTGTATGTTTTAAACCAATAGCAGGCTCATGTTTGCAGCACGTAAGCAGCTGGGCACAGGCTGCTGCTAGCAGCGGCACGCCATGTTTATCTGCACACTGCGTTCACGTCGCTGCCTGCTTTCAGGCTTCTGCTTTTGTTTGTCAAGTGGAAATGGTCTTTGTAGGATGAAAGTTGAACTTTACCACATGGGTACGTTGTATCATAGTTTATGTAATTTCCAATAACTTACATGATCTCTGTGTTACTGTGTTGATCTAAGACTCCTCAGCTGTGCTACATTGCATTTCACAGAAGACCATGTACAGACCTGTTTTCTTTTGACTAAACGTTAGTTTAAAACTACCAGTGTTCTGTCAGCTGTGACTCAACACCAATGCATGCTTTGGAGGGTCTGGGGGCTGGTGGGGGGGTGGGGGTTTTAGGGATACCTGAACGTTGCCAGTGGTCCCGCCGGGTCTCCCTCCTGCCATCTTTAATGTATGAACGAAAAAGAAGAAGGAAAAAAAATCAAAAGGAAAATAAGAAAGCAAAATGAATATAAAGAAGATATGGGACAAGAAAAGATTTTGTTAATGATTGCGGGACCAGAGAGTTAAACGTGAGCTCTTTTCATGATCTTTTTCACTTTTGAGGAAAAAAAAACAATGAGAAAATAAATGAAGAAAATAAACACTAAATTCATGTCCTCAGCTGACATTGGAGTGACTTGAAAGGAGCTGCTGGTAACGTGATGGAAAATTACGTGTATGTATTAAAAAAAGAAAAACAGAACATGAATTTGTTTCTAATTCAAAACTATGACTGCACACATTGTTTAAAATTTGTTTGTGCTTCGTCAGTATCTCATTTTATGAATCATTTTGTAAGCAGGAAGAAATGCTTTGTGCGTCTCCTCTTGAGCTGATCTGCGGTTGCTGCAGCAACGGCGTGATCATACTCACATGGGCGGTGTTGTTGTTCTGACTGGATCGCGATCTTCGCCGAGACGTGATGCCGATGTTTTCTCCTTTCAGAAGAGAGTGGACTACGTCATCCAGAAAAGTCATCTGGACCATTGATGGATCCACGTTTTGAGGCTCTAGCACCTGAACACACATCAGATCATCGTTGCACCTTTTTCTTTTTTATCTTTTTTTTTTTGTAACTCTGAGAGGTTTCTTTTCCAAACCAGCTGATCTTCCTGAGTTACTCAGTAACTCAGTGTGAACTGAGCAGTTCAACAAGTACAGATAACAGCCATCATCAGTGCTGTGATTCACCAAAGAAAAAATGCTAATCAGTCTCTGGAGTTAATAACTGGCCGAACCGTGTTTGACAGCAACCAATTCAACGAGCTCCATCAGTATCTGTGGATCAAAGCTGCACACATTTGAAGAGAAAAATGGCCCATTCCTCTTCCAGAAGTGGCTCAGCTCAGATATATTTGCACGGTTTCTGGTGTTTCTCATTTGACAGCATCTCTATGGTAGACTTCCCTTTTTTCAGACGCTCTATTTGCATTTACATCCATTAACGACCATCGTCCTCATCATCCAAGTCTCATGTGGGGGGAAGCCACCCTGACTAGATAGGATTTTTTTTTCTCTCCACAATGGAAAGTAGAAGAGAAATCAAAGTCTCCATTTTACTTTACCTTGTGTTTGATGATGTTTCAGTGTTGGTAAACTGTTCTGAGAGCTTCATACATACTCCTGCAGTCTTCCTGAACAAATCAACTTTTGTGTCAGCAGGCCATAAAGCATTTTCCCAGGAATGCTACAGATTGCCAGGATGCTCTTTGGCATAATTTAGGTGGGCAGCGATATTTATTTTGGAGAGCAGCTGCTTTCTCCACTTGTGTTCTGCCATGAACATCCTGCCTGCTTAATGACTCACTTATGGTGGACTCATGAAGAGAGATTTGTGTCAGTTTCAGCGATGTCTTCAAGCCTTTAACCATTACTTGTGGGTTCTTCTGTACCTTTCTCAGGATTCTGCACTTTGGAGTAATCTTGGCTGGATGTCCACTTCTAGGAGAAGCTACAGGTCCAAACGTTCTCCATGGATGGACAGTTTGTCTAACCGTCGACTGATGGATGCCTGAACACTCTGAGATGACTCTTGCCCTCATGTCTTCAGAGATTTCCTTTTAGTTAGACATGTTTCTGACCAGTAGTTCTTAGAAATAGCAAACTTGATGTGTGTTTGTTTGGGTGTCGTATCAAAGTAGCTCTAAAACACACCTCAAAACTCATTTCATTAACTCTGCTCCAGGTGTTAATGAAACTAGTTTGGACATTTTTTTCTGAATCCAACCCTTCAACTCACCCCCATAACCAATTACTTGTTACAGCCCTCATTAGATCTAAGTTACTACTATTTAATTTTTTTAATGCAGGAAGAAATGGCGTGCTTGTACCTGGTCATTCATAACGACCATGTTTCGACTGAAGAGGTCGTGGTGTGTGATGATGCCGGTGAACCACTGGGTGGCCGAGTCTTGTCTGTACACACGAACCCGGTAACCGTTCAGCGAGTAGGGTCCTGCAGGCAGTAAACGGGACATCTTACTGACGGTTCCTCACGTTAAACAGAAGCTACTCCAACAAAGACACGGCACCCTCATAACAGACGAGGCAAGGCAGGTTTATGCGTAGAGCACATTTCATACACAAAAGCAGCTCAAACTGCTTTACAAAGGCATAAAGATGAAAGAAAAATGAAACTAAATTTAAATGAAATAATTAAAAAAAACAATTTAATTTAACAGACTGCAAAAAGCAAAATCATAAAATAAAAAACAAAGCTGCACGGTACGAGTCTTACTGAATGAAACGCTTACCTTGCATGAAAATTTCCTGAACCTTCTGGTCTTTTAGCCAGCTCTTCACTTCTTCCTGGAGCTGAGGGTTGTCTCTAAAAACAGGGTTCTGACTGTCCACCTCATCCTGGCAAACGAAACGCATATCAGAGGATCACCAAACACAAAATCTTTACAGTGGACTGCAATAACAAGCCTTTTTTTTTTTAAATCACAGAATGACACCATCTGTCTTTGATCAACCAAGTAAGATGTACATTATTTACACAACCTCTGCAGAATTTCTCAGTGAGCTGATTTAATCCTCAGCTGGGTCACAAGACGCCAGGATGTAGGGCTGAATGATGGGGGGGGCTCTAATAATTTTCTTTTTGACAAAAATTTCAATTCAGTTTGGAATCATCAATCTAGAAATCCCTGTCCAGGCTGCATCAGGCCTCTAACATGTTGGAGCACTGCCACAATGACCCATGTGGTGAGCATGGAAGCATGATGTTTGTCGTGGAAGTGTGTGATCAGTGGTCCGACACTTCTCTCTTTCATGTGACAGGAAAAGACTTGAAATGATAAAACAATAAGATGGTCACTTGAACAAGACATATGTGCTTAAAGTCAAAAGAAAGAAAGAAAAGGTAGCTAGAGGAAATTTAAAAAACAATAGTCAAGGCAGGTTTATCTGTAGAGCACATTTCATACACAAAGGCAACTCACGTGCTTTACAAGGCACTGAGACGAAATAAATTAATTTGAAAGAAAAAATAAAATGAACTTTTTAAATGTATAATTGGACAGAAAAAGGGTTAAAACAAAGAACAGTAAAAACAGCGCAGTAAAATCTGACTAAAAGGCTTCGAGGGAAATCGGCAGGGTTTTCAGTTTAACTTTAAATGTGTCTGGAGCTGGACGACATCTGATATAAAGAGGAAGTAATAATAATAATTTAAATCCCTCCTACAGGTCACTGAACTGTGATGTGCATTTGCATCATGGGAGGTCATGGGATTAAACCCATCCCATGACCTCCGTGTTGGCTAAAATAGGGTAGGTCATTTAGGGGGAAATCACAGACGTGCCACATTCACACTGGATTAACATCACAGATGTTGTCCACAATTATTACATATTACTGCAGGTTGTCAGGTAGCACTACTCCAGTCTGAATAGGGCTGTAATGGAGACAACGACTGAAAGGATCAAGGAAGAACATTGATTTCTTCCTTTTGCTCATGTGGTAACTCCAAGTCACAGCCAGATGTATATGACTACCGTTTGTCCACTGATTTCACAAAAATATCGCTCATAATCGTGATCTGAGGATTTGGTGTAGAACACACAATGGTAGCAGAGCAGACAGCAGGAGGGCACGCCTTCCAGTTCAACTCCACAGCACCCTGCCTGCATCTATCCAGCTATCATCATTCTGCTGCAGTGTCCTACTTTCACAGCTCCTAACTAAAACCACCACACAAGCTGGAATACAGCAAGAACACTGCTCATGCATCCTTACATTTGCTGCAGATGACTACTGATCACTGATCATGAAGACAAACGCTCACTGCTCTGTCTCAGTTGAAACTACCTGTTAGCAATGATGGTTAGCTTCAAGAATGAATCACATCTTCACAAATGACAAGATGTTAACATGACTTATAAAAGCTTGTCAGTACATGAAAAGGAAAACTCTTATTTGGCATCAGATTAATTTATCCCAGAGCTTAAAATAAATTAAATAAAAAAAAAAAATCCTTTCTTGTGTATTTTTAAGGAGTCTTTTTTATAAGCAGCAGTGATCACCACATGTCCACCAACAGTTTTAGACATTTGAATAGTAAAAATACACATCTAAATATAACAGTCATCACAGGATTAATACTTTCAAGCGGCCATACGAGCTTCCAACATGATTAGACAGTTAATATTGTTCAGTGACACTCGTGGCATTCAGGTGACTGTGGGCCTCATTCACGAATATACGCGTGGGAATGTTCCCACTTCCCGCACAAAATAAGTTCATGTGCAAAATCAACGTGGGATTCATGAAACTTGCGTAAAAAGAACTTTACAACCACAGAGATTTAAACAGTCGTGTCCAAGGTGGAAGCCAGAGAAGGAATACTTTTCCAGAGTGTCTCCTCGGTATGACGATGGTAATAAATAAATAAATATTAATGCTTGGAACCCACCACTGCAATAGAGCTCCAAACCATGACATACAAAGTCCCAGCATGCAACATTCTAGACTGTAACAACGCCATATTGGCAGTAAAGCAGAAGCGGCCTTTTCTGTGCAAGTAAACAGTAATAACAGCGCCTGATAGCTGTTGTGCACCAGGATGCCAGAATATTAGAAAAAGAGGAAGAGACAGACCTTTTTTTAATCGGATATTCCACTCTTTTCATTGGGTCACTGGGTCTGGCCCACTCGCTCTTTTTTGATGTCAGAGACATCTCTTCCTCCCTGTCGTTATGATGCTGCGTTACCCTGAACTGGACAGCTGACACATGAGAGCAGCTCTCACTGAATCCAGCTGTGCAGCTGCAGTGGACCGTCCTTTCTGACCACCACCCAGGCCTTCAGCTGAGGCTCATGTAGTCTGTGTGAATGACTCACCTGAAACAATGAAAATGTTTATGCGCCACCTCATACATAAAATAAAATGATGAGGCGGCGCAGAAACATTTTCATTCACACAGTAAAGAGACAGTCTGGTTTATTTGGCGAAAATCCACGATAATATTTGTCGGGAGGGTGGTGTTGCTCACAGTTACCATAGGCTACTTTTCCCTTCCATGCACATGCAGACCGAGGTTAGTTTATCACCGCTGTGGCTTCACGTCTCCATCTCTCAGATAGACTGTGCACATAGGCTACAATGTCAAGCGAGGAAGCACTTCGCCAGCAGTGAATTTGGAAACGACCCTGGTAGGATGATAAAGTTCATTTGACGAAGTACATGACTTGGTAGGGTTAATCGATATTGTCTCAAAATACTGACATTATGATGATGTTTTATGAACCTGACTGATGCTCTCATGTGTGTGGTCCATGTGCAGGGAGTGCCAGTGCTGCATACTTTCATGAACACTGGCAGACGACCCCCGCCCCTCCCCTTTCTGACACAACCTGAGACGCAGGTGAGCCCTCAGCAGGAAGGATGCACACTCACTGAGGGTGCAGCAACAAATGCGTGATGTAAACTGGCACAAATTCCGTGTATGAAGTAATCCGTTTCTGTTGGTGAGCGCTCATGCACCCCGGATCCCCCCGCGAGGAAATGCCTCCCTGAGCAGCTGTCTGCGTCGCCCGTTGCAGAAACCGCAGCTGCACCACATTGTACATCAGCAACAATGGACAGCCAGTCCCATTTCCACTTATTAACGCAGTCACAATCATCAAACTTTTCCCTTCGATTCACGATTTTCCGCCCAAAAGACGCCATTGCTGCAAGCGGTGTTGGCGTGCTTGCAGCCGGGGGCTGGAGGTGGGGTGCGGACTGAGACTATGGCGGCCCAAATTAGACTATAACTACTACTACCATAGTTTCGTCAATGTATGGGAAACACCGTCTGCTATGTCTCTCTGAAATGTACCTGTAACCATGGAAACTGAGCGCAGGCAGGACTTTCACCTGATGAGCTATGAGAACGACGTGTCGGGTGACTTAGATGCTCCAGAGAATCACATAGACGCAGTACCTATGCCAAGGCATAGGTACTGCGTTCGTACAGTTGACGCACAGATTGGTACATGAGGCCCATTGTTTCTATGGAGACGAAACAGCATATTTATAATACATACATTAGCAGCATAAAATAATAAAGCAGGAATTGGTACTGTGATCCAATCAAGAATGTTTTTATATTAAATGAGTAAGTATTTACAGAGAAGCGGGCTGCCAGTTTATCTGCTCCTACCAGAAACGACTGAGAACAGATTCCTGCCTGGTCTTTACAGAATATTGATAAGCTTGTTAACAAGCAGTGATTTTATCAGTGTGTGTGTGTTAGCATGAACAGTTTCATTATCAGACTCGCACACACCACAACTGTCCAGAACAGGAACACACAGACTTGAGCAGCAGCCCAACTTGGCTCATTTAACACTGACTTCATTGTCCAAGTCATGCCAAACAGACTGTAGGACTGCCCCCTCCCTCCCTCTTCTTCCTCCCTCTGCTCTTCCTGTCCAACTGGATAAACAGAGAGGGGCGTGGCCACAGATTCGCTGCTCTGACTGACAGTTTTACCGCTCTCTGCTGAAAAACAGGCAGCTCTTTGCAGGCGTGAGTGATTTAAGGGCAAAGGAATCTGTCTGGGTGTGTGGAAGTGCTCCGATGCAGTAAGTGGTGCCAGGAAGACTGCAAAGCTCCACTTTTCTTCATGCTGCACCCATAGCTGATGTGGTGATGGGAAGACTCACTCTAGGAGCAATGTGAGTCTGCAATCAAGCAGCACTTGGTTGCTGTGTACTGTTTCCTCTCAACTTCACATTAGATGAACACAATAACTAACACTACCCAGACTGCATACATGTTTGATGATTGGCTTCATCTAGTCCCCTGCTGTGCCATGTTTTTCATGTTGACTTTGATTCTATCGATGTTGGCAGCTGGTATGCTGTAAAATTTTACTTTCAGGCCTTTAACATTATTGGGACGTCAGGTATCCAGACTCAAGGGTTCAGCCCAAATTTCATAGTGACTGCACACACACACACACACACACACACACACACACACACACACACACACACACACACACACACACACACACACAC
>JBAMYA010069408.1:0-25766 GCA_037176975.1 Arrhamphus sclerolepis
CGGGGGATGACCCGGCTCAGAGAGGGTTGTGGAGCTCGGTCTGTTATTTCTGTCTGAAATGTACCTGTAGCCAGGAAACCGAGGGTGTGCAGGACCTGATGAGGTATGAGAATGACGTGTCGGGTGATTTAGATGCTCCAGAGAATTGCATAGTTGCAGTAGCGGATGCCTCAGCAATCAGAAACGGCTTATAAGTCATTCATCATTTTCCTCGCTGTGTCGACTCTCTCCTCAGGCCACGGGCTTCAAAATCCTCTAGCAAGGCTAGATATGCCATCTTAACAATCAGAATTGTGAATCAGAATTGTTTATATACGCTGCATGCCCTTTAACAGACATTTCAAAATGTACATTCTCATATATTCCTTTGTAAACTAGGCTGTTGTTATCACTGAATATTGTAACTATCACAATGATGAGGGTGTCGATGTCATGGTTGTTTCATACACTTGGCCAATATATTAGAAAGTTCTTGATTTTAAAAGATGTTAATTAAATCTATTGTTAATGAACATGGTTTTATATGATCTGCATGTGCTTAAAAGGTCTGTGTTTTCATTTTCTTTATTGATTCTATAAGTGTCCAGAATGGAAGTTTGCAGGACGTCTGCTAAATCAGACTTCCAAAGTGTTGTAATCCCTCTGAGTGTGTATGTGATCTTTGCAAGTGGAATACAGCTCTGTCCGGTGGAATTCTTTTCCAAAACCCATCTTGCTATAGACCAGTGTCCTTCAACTCTGGTCCACTGTCCTGCATGTTTCAGACGTTTCTCTGTTCAGTCACACCTGATTGGATGGCCATCAGCTTGTCTTCAAGATCTACAGTCTGGCAATGACCCAGTAATTGGAGCAAGATGTGTTTGAGCTGGAACACATCTAAAACATGCAGAACAGCGGGTTCTGGGGACCAGGGTTGAAGAACACAGCTGCTGGAGTCAGACTTTAACATAGTGGCTATGCACTTCCTGGTAATGCATAAGGGCGATGCGAGAAACGTCTTTTGGGCCTTTCTTAATTGTGTATCAATACTTGTAGTGTGTCCTAACAAACAGATGTGAGGATCTGGTGGGAGACTCAGTCCTAATGTGAAAAATGTATGTATGTGCCAGATGTTTTCAAGTTTTGTGTATAACCAAGTACAGTGCAGAACATTCAGACTTTATAACTTCCTCCAAAGAAAACGTAAACCGTCAGGAGCCACACATACAAAGACAAACGAACCAAAAAAGCTTTGCATTCACAAAAATATTCAACACTTGTTGTTATTAGTTTATAAAATATAAAAAAATTAAATCAGCATTTGGTGGGAACATTCCTGGCCTTCAAAACAGCATAATTTCTTCTAAAGCACTTGAACAAAGTAGATTTTTGTAGAGGTTTTATAGGATGACAGTAAGGCAGTCAGGCGTTAAGACCAGCCAGTTATACCAAAGAGGAGCTAATAACCATTAAGTTAATTTGTAGTGCAAACATAGCTGTTAACTGAAAAGAAAACAGCTGTGCAGAAGGCTTAAAACTGGATGAACTCAGATACCAAGGCGAGGCTGTGAAAGACGGCTTCAGGTCATACACTGTAGAACACACACAGAACAACGAGACACAAGGTTGTTAAACTGCATCAGCAAGGCCTCTAATGGATAAAGACAAGAAAATGTGCCGTCCAAGCTCTTTCAAAGAAGCCATAGATGCAATGCTCAGCCAGGAAAACGTAGTGATAAATTACGCATTACGATTGCTTCCCTTGGAAATCAGAAGATGTTCTGCAGAAGCATAAGGTCTGGGAGGCAAGGAGGAGCACTACATCACCATGGCAGCACCTGAAAAAGAAGACAGAAGAAAGCAAGACTAAGGAGGATAGACAAGAGATCCTGGAGATTCTATTAAATGATTCAGGACAATCTGAGACTGAGATCAGGCTGACAGGGTGAAGCAGCCTAGACCTCTAGCAGCATAACTAGGAGATGGTTTAAGAGACTACAGAGTTAAAGGCTTTATCAAAAAGGAAGGTCTTCATCCTAACTTTAAATGTAGATGTTGGTGGAGGTTGGGAGTTGATCCCATAACAGAGGAGCCTGACAGCTAAAGGCTCTGCCACCCTTTCTAGACCTGCAGACTCTTGGAACATGTGAAAAGGTATGTAAAACCTTCTTGTTTGAAAAGAAGAGAACAATACACATGTCTGAAAAGATAGAAGACATAATGAACTTAATTGAACTAAAATGAAGATGAAGACAGGCCCAAAGACCCAACTATGCACTAAAACATGAGAAAAATTACATCAGAGGCACTGGACTAAGTCTAAATTGGAAACCGGCTGTAGCAGAAGGCAATTGGTTCACCAGTTGATTGGGGGGTGCATTTTCTGCAAATGGCGTCCTCAGTGCTGAGAAATAAAGACAGATGTATGCATTAAATTGTGCATTAGCTTTAGGAGGCATCTAATTGGCTCCAAATGTATTCTGTATCAGGACAACATCTAAACGTCATTAGAAACTATCTTCAGCTTCAGTGAGAAGATGTGAGATGTCCTAGTTTTCCAAGATGTTTGGAACGGCAAACCAGCTGAGTTCCTTGAAAAACTGTAAGTGTAGCTGGAAGAGTTGATGCTGTTTTGAGGACAAGAGACAGTCACACCCGTTGTTGATTTCATTTAGATCTTCCTTCTGTTTGGCCACTCTTGTAAATTGATAGGATTCAATGAACTGTTATGTTCTTTAAAAGTTTTCATACTCTACTGCATTCCTTCACCTATTTGGCTCATTTATGCAATAACAGTCATGTTTCAATGTTTCAACAAGCTGCAGAAACTTTTCTAGGTTTTTATTTCTTCTCATTTGAAATACTGTGTGGACCCATCTCCTGGATCTGATCGCGTGTCAATCTGTGTGTCCACTTCCATCAGGTCTGATTACACAACTCCTTCTGAAAATTAGAAGCATAGCAGAGACTGAAATAGGACCTCAGTCCTCAGAGGATTAGTGCCACATCCTTCATTCGTGTGTTTTCTTTTGTTCAGAACGCCACTCATTAGCCTGCTGGATGAGCCTTGTGGTCGTCTCTTCCTTTGCTCTCTGCTGCATTTGTTAGTCAAAACAGCATCTGTGCTGCTGGTGGATGATGCGTAGAATCACGTAAGCTGTTCTGTTGAGGAATTACACAATAATGCAGAAAGTATGGCCTCATAGGCCTACATGAACAAAATGTTAAATTCACTGAAGATTCAACTAGGAGGAATTAAATTAGATGACGCAAATCTTTATTGAGATGGTCCATTGTGTGTGTGTGTGTTTGTGTGTATGGGTGTGTGGGTTAATCTAATGGTTTAGGAGAAATTACTACCTGCTGACATGATTTTATTTTGGTCATGAATGAGAGTCACATATTTTTATTGTCACACAGCCCTCTTCTCTCCACACAGTTTGACTGGGTACCTTAAAAGCTATAGTTCCATGCTGCTTTCATAGCAGCTGGCTTTAGGGTGGTGCCTTATTTGAGATCTGCCTACAGCTTTGTAGCAAACATACATTCACCAGTCACTTCATTAGGTCTACCTTGCTGGTACCAAGTTTAACCTTCTTTTACCTTCAGGCGTAAGACAAACAAGGCGTTTGGAGAGTTTGGTCCATATTGACATGATGGCATCACCACATCCATGATAAATATATTTTGTCAAAATTCTTGTTACAATTTTCATTTCTAATTTCTGGTTAATTAAGACGAGCATTAGGAGGCCACAGAGCAGGGAGGGCAGCTGGCATGGAGGTGAGGACATCAGTTTTAAGGTAGAAGTTGATGTTAAAACAGGCCAAATTGATGTTAAAAAAGGCCAATTTTTTTTCGCCACCGACCATCATGGCACAGAAATCTCACTCTTGTAATTTTCTGAAACTTGGCAGCCCTGTGTGTTCCAATATCCATACTTCAATGAGTACACTTAAACACAGTACACTGCAGTGTACTGCAAGTATCGTTCCAAATCGCATACCCAATGATCCACTTACCGGAAGTTGCGTCACGACTGCCGCCTCGGCTCATCACCTGCCAAAATTATTAAAATGTAAAACCACTAAAATTTACATCTTTAAGTTTCTGGAGCTGTAGCCGATCCAGTTGCCGTTGTTGTAGCTACAGTAACCTTCTTTTTTTTATTTTTTTGAGCTGACTTGGGTCCGCTTGGCTCCGCCTCTTTCTCTACATAGGTAAGATGGCGGAAAGTGAAGTACAAAAAGTGTACATAGTTCTGCACTCAGCATTTTGGCCATTCTGAGTACACCATCCAGGTCCTTTCAATACACTTATTTTCGCCGCAATCATAATCGGAACAGCCTACGTACTCAAACTGAGTACGGTAAGTATGGAAAGAAACCAGTTTGAGATGATCCTGGTCCATTATCCTGCTGGAAGTAGCCATCAGAAGATGGTGCACTGTGGTCATAAAGGGATGGACCTGATCAGAGCAATACTCAGGTGGACTGGTGTGTGAACCATGACCAGGGGTACATAGTGCTGCTGGTTTGATGGTTGTGCATGAAGATCCTTACATCAGCAGTTTCAGAAATACTCAGACCGACAGCACTGCCACACTGAAAGTCACTTCACTCCCCTTTCTTCCTCATTCTGATACACTACACATTCTAATGCAGTGAGTGTAAATATAGTATGGTAATCACATATTGGCTCAATAAACCCTGATCCTCACTGTAACTCCGTTTGAAAGCTGACGGAAAGAGCTAATCAGCATTTCAGTCAGCGAGAAAGAGGAAATCAGATTTCCCAGGTTTTGTCATGGAAATAAGAAGAAAAAAAAGTAAATGACGCAGAAGTTAAATTTGGATGGAGATAAACATGTAGAGGCTGGGCGATTCTAAGTTTATCTGTCTTAGTCCTGGACAATTGATCGAATTCAAATCGGAAATGCAATTTGATATAATGCAATTAGTAAACTGCGAAGGCTGCAGTTATATTAAACATTATGCAGGATGTCTGACGAAGGTTTAAACGTAGCGCCTCACTGCCTTTACAGCATCACAACGTCTTCTCGTCTGACAGTCGTGTCTTCCAAATGGGCACTGTTCCACCCAGAAGCACAGATTAAGGGATTATCGTCCCAAAGAGAAGCAGAACTTCGGTCTCATGGAGATGAAAAAGAGCGCTGTCAAAAATTTTGTCACCATCTGCCATGGCGAGAGGCACCACCTCGAAAAATGACCAACATTTAAAGAAGCACCACAGGCTGTACAACAAATATAAAAGGTCGTGCAAAACTGTTTTAAGACTTGACAGTGAAAACAATAATGCAGGTCAAAAAATAGACATTCATGGACATAAAATATTAAAGTGGACACAATTTCTGAGTTTGCAATAAGAAAAAAAATATTTTATTGGAGCTCTCCATTTTGACTAAAAAACACTTCCATAGTTTTAGGACTCTAGGACTGTCTAACGAGAAAAGGCAAATCCTTTCACATTTTTGGCATCTGCAAAGGCGTCCCGTCTGAGCTCACGCTTGGTTTTCAAGAGAGGAAAGGCAGGGCAAAAAAAATGAAATAAAATAATTTAGACATGGATTCTAATGTGTGCAGGCAGATGGTGTAATGAGGCTAAAATACAGGTAATGTGAGCTCATGTGGGCCATCTGGAAATGGGTGATGGAGGACCCACTAACTCCCACAGACAGTTACAGTAATCCAGCTGACCGGTTACGGACGTTTGGATTTGTATATCGAAGCACCGCATCGAAAGAGTTTGCTTTAATTTAGCCAGCTGTCTCAAGAGGAAGAAGCTTGACGGTCAGAGTCCACGTTGACGTTACGATTCGTTATTGTTGGCTTCATATTCTGGATCCAAGTAACCCAAATCTACAGGAGGAGTCAGTGGTTCCGCCAAAAATCATCACGTCAGTCGTTTTCTCATTAAAATTTAAAGGGTTAAGACTCATCCAGGCCTTTGTGACACTAACAACATATGGAAAAAGCCTAATTCAGACGCAGAGAGATAACCAACTCTGTTTGGATAAAACGATGTGGGTACAAGCGACCGAAACCTCCGTCAGCAGAGGCAGCGTTCCTTTTTAGCTATCCGAGCAGAAGGCTATAAGCAACTAATGAAAAAAGTCTGACGGAGCTTAAAAGTGTTGATTTAGGGTCAAGTTGGACAAGTAAGCCATTGATGCTTCACTGAAGATGACTGTGATAGAAAAAAAGTATAATTTCATTTATGGCCTTGACATTTCTTTATGACTTTATTGCCTAGTCATGGTTCCTGCTTCAGATAGTATATCAGCTGAAACCTTTGCTCATCTGCAAGGCTGCACTTTTACGTGACACATATATTTTGTCTAGTGTACTCCAGTTAAATTTATTATTTAAATTATCAGCTTGTCATTGATCTGCAGTGATGTATGTATGACCACTTTGACCAGTCATTGCCAGGGCTTTATTTTTTAAATCTTATTTTCAGTCTTACTTAGATATAAAAGCCACCTGGTGATTTTTATTTTTTATTTTTTACCAAACAATAACATACTTGAATAATCTGTGCCTTAATACACCAGACTTTCCAGTTTCCCATGAGTCAGCGCTCCAACACACGTTAGAAGTCCAGTGAAAAGTAAATATTTAATCATAAAATCATACTTCCCAGAAACATTGCAGTTGTAAATATATTTTGTTAGCTTTGATCTGGGTCTGTGATGTAAAAGAGCCTTACAAATCTGAACGGTACCCTCAAAACAAAATGACTGTTTTTTTTGTTTTCTTTTTAAATTTTAGTCTGTATTTTAGTTGTAATTTACCCCACAAATCTAAATAGATGAAATAAGTTGGTTTTTTTTCACTGAAAGATGGAGAGGGAGGATGAATGGATGAGTAAAAAGGAGACTAAATGGGTCAGTTGATGAACTGATGAATGGATAGATGCATAGATGGATGGATGGATGAACGTCACTGACGGACGGTTTCTCATGTTTCTACAATATTGTGATTTCAAGTTATAAATTAATTAATAAAGGTAAGGGACAACACTGAATAGGTCAAATGTTTGAATAATCTTATAATAACAAAATGCCATTTTAAAAAGTTCAAAAGCGCTTCAGGGATGATAACTGCTTAAACAGACTCAAACAACGACAGGTTTCTCATAAAAGTGAAATAAAACACAATAAAAACCCATCTTTCCTGTTTCTGTTCCTTCTGGGTTTTTACTTAAATCTGATAGCTGCATTGAAAACAATCCAGCTGTACATGTTTGACGTTTTTGACTTCCTCGTACAACCAACTAAACGTTCCTGCTGCTCTACATGTCCGCCGCTGCTGCTCCACGAAATTTAAGCTGTTACATCACTGCTCTGATCTGCGTACATTTTCTTCCAGCTCCTTCCACGCGAAGGCAACTTTCTTATCTGTCTGCTCTTGGAGACAGTCTCAGCATCTGCACCTCACATGTGGAAACTCTGCAGAGGAGAGCACAGAAAAAGACTCGCACCTCGCTGTGATGCTGCCGACGTCCAGCGCGGTTTACGAACCGTGCTGCGCTATAGGAAGACTGTAATGGAAACATGACAAATGCTCATGCTGGGAGCCTCTGCAGGCGAGGGAGGTCTCATTTTTTATTGATGATAAAGGAGTGTAAAGACAAGTTGGTCCGTGTATCACCAGCCAATCAATGAAGGACTTAAAGACAGCCTGCTTTCTTCATTTTCAGACTCTGGGGCTTTAGGGAGCATCAGGCTAAATGTTTAGTGTCATTAATAAGCCACATGTTAAGGTAGGACTGAGGACTTACGATTAATTAATCATTCGAGTCCATTTAAATATCACGTTTCCCCTCTCAAACATCATTAGGTAACATTTTTCTTTGTAAAATATGGTAACAAGCAATAGGAAGTCTCGCTTTTGTAGACAGCGATGGGAATTATTTGCTTTTCCATATTTCACAGACGTTAATCAGACATTAATCAGTTAATGGAGAAAAGTAATCAGGAGGATTAATTATGAGACTCATCTTCGTCTGAAGCCCAGATGTGATCAGTAATGTGGAAAGCATTTAGATAATCGATTTGTCATTCAAACAACAGAAATCAATCGAGTCCAAACTCTTGTTTTGTTTTTGTTTTTTTTTTGTTTTTTTAAATGTAACCAGGGTTTGATTTATTTGAATGGTCATATTAACAAAATATAAATAAATAAATAATCAAGAACTATTTAAAGTAATGTTTCCAGCCAAATGGCCAATTTCAGCCATTATTTCTTGATTCAAAATCACGTCAGATAGTTGGATAACACAATAACATATAATAATAATGAACTGATAAAGCCTGAACAAAGCCATCAGATTCATCAGCAGTGAAAACAATTACATCCATAAACCAATTATCCTTCACAACCCAAGAACCAAAATAAAACAAAAGTGTGATAGACATGCAGCTTTTCAGTTTTAATGATCGGCTTTTACATTTAAAAAGTCTGATCATTGCTGAGTCTTCATTCAGCTCACTGAGTACTTAGTGACTAGCGGTTTGCCGGGTGTGACCCTTCCTGGATGTCTCACAGGCAGCGATTTGATTGTTTTTTTTGATTGATTTGATTGTCAGTTGCTGCAACACGTAACACGCTAACCATTTATTTAATATGCAGGCAGCTGTTAAAAAAAGGATGTGCTCAACTCATTAGCACAGCAGAGCCAGATGCCCCCCTGTGGTCAAAAGTGGTATTTCTACATGCAATGAGTTTAAAAATAAAGAGTAATAATAATAAATAAAGATTGTGAGTAGCAGCCAGATGCTGCTAATGACAGGGGAACACCTCTATAAAACAAGGTTTCTGCTATTTGCTGGTCTTGTGCATTCAGGTGTGTGTTAACACAATGCCTAGGAGGAAAGACATCAGCATTGATTTTAGTCCTGCTGCCTGTCAGTCTGATGCGGGTTGTGAGAGCTTTTCCAAGTAATTTTGAATCCATCATTCTACAGTGAGGAAACATAATTCACAACTGGAAAACCTTCAAGACAGTTGCCGACCTTCCCGGCAGTGGACATCCCAGCAAGTTCATGTCAGTGTTAGACATTACGGTTTGCACTGCTGCCGCAGTTAGAACGTATATGGTTTCAAGCCGGGATGGGACCTTTCAGTGTATGATCTGTGCAAGATTGTCTATTCTTATGGCTTGAAACAGAGCTTCTAGGTTGCGTCTGAACAGATGAGACCAATGTTGAGTTGTTTGGTTTTACTGCAAAGACGTTTGGTGATAAATGGTCCCACAGGACATAGGCTGCATGCAGCTGTTGAGTTGACCATAAACTGTAGATAAAAAACAAACAAAAAGTATTGTAGTGGTGAATGTGAGACCATCTGTCCCACAGCTAAAGCTTGGCTGAAAATGGGTCATGCAACAGAACAATCATCCCAAACACACCAGCACAACAACAACAGAGCGGCTGAAAACGGAAAGAATTAAGCTGTAAAGAATGATCCAAAATTCCTCCACATTATTGGTTATTTTTCTCAGTGGAATATTCTAAAAGAACGATGCTCCAAAACATCATTTTTAAGAGATTAGTCCATGTGACATTACATTTACTTGACATGTTGCATCTTCTGATGTCACACCAAACATTTAAAAATAGGACAGAAACAGGAAAGCATGACGCGGTAGAAAACTGCAGCGCACTACAGATAATGAAGTGCCTTCCATAGCTGATTATGAGAGCTGTAACAGGATTGTCTGGTGTGTGTGTGTGCGTGCGTGCGTGCGCGTGCACGTGTGTGTGTGTGGCAGTAATGGTGGGATAAGTTTGTCCTCAGTAATTGTTTGACACATGATCGTGGGAGGAGGTCATTATGGATAATGTTCTGGGCAGAGGCTGTGTGTGAGTGTGTGCGTCTTTCTGAATATGGGATTAGCATCTAAAAGTGAGAAAAACACAACGTCCCCTTTGACTAGCGACAGGGGTGACTCACCAGCTGATGTTCCTGTTACAGATGATTATTCACCAGGGGTTTCATTATTGAGATGCATATGTTTATTCGGTTTTATCTCACTTCGATTAAGATGATTAACAATTCTCTGCTGTGTGTGGAAAGCTCCGAACATCTTCATGATGGTAATTGGCTTTTCTCTGCGTTTGTCCTCCTCAGACTCCACAAAGAAGCTGAAGGATGTGCTGCAGGAGTTTCACGGCGAAGGAGTTCTTTCCAAATACAACCCGGAGCAGGTGTGTCTGCACCACATTTCCGTGCTCCTTCATCTTCCATCACATTTTCTCACACAGACAACACACACATGCCGCCACCTCACGTGAGGCTGATTCGGTTCCCCGGGTTTAGGGTAGTATCAATCATGCGAATGATTAGTCATCCATCCCATTTTTAGATCAAGGCTTTATAGAGACACACCCTCAGAATCGACTTGGCCGCCTGACGTCAGCAGATCAGCTCCCAGCAGGACTGCAGACTGGAGCGGCTGCTGCGCTTGGTGCAGGCTATTTTTTTTATCTTTTATTTTTATGTCGTCTCTAAATTCTCTGTCTCAGACGTTTTACAGAGCCAGCAGGGGTGTTGCTGCACATACAGCTCTGCTGGGGGCACAGGCGCCCCATTACTCAGCTCACATTTAATTGTCAAGGCCTGTTTGAAATATACAATGTAATTTTTCACATGAACTCTTTAAATGGTTATGGCATGTGATGAAACTGGAACCAAAATTAAACTACTGTAATGTGTGTACATATATATTGAAATATAATATGAACATCTAGAAATATTTTGGGTATGAAATTAAAATCTTCATGTGCTAAAAGTAACAGTAAAATGTTGTCGTGGTCTCATCTGTCTCACCCGTCACTCTTAAAGTTCATCCAGCTCTCTGTCTGCTTTTTCTCCCTCTCTGTGCTGTTAGCTAACAGGCTAACGGATAATTAATAGTCTGTTAAGAGGCATAAATGGATCTGTATTGATTTGTTACATGATCCCAGTGAGGCGGCTTCAATCTGACCTTACGCCGTCATATTGATGATTTACCTTAAAAAAGAAATGTGTTTCATGTTTGAAATCTGTTTTAATGCAGTACTCCAGTGTTGTAACTCATCATATTTTCTGTACATTTAACATACATTGAACCCTACCTCCGTATTAATATATCAGACAGCTTAGCTGGGTTAAATCAACACAGCTCAGAAGAATAAAAGTTTTCCTCTTATGTTGTGAAAATGGGAGAGAATGTAGCTTTTAAATTTATTTATCAATTGTTCCAAAAGTGGAGACATTAACCCTTTTTTTTTTTTTTTTAAATGTGTGAGAGCTTTGTTTCCACCTCTACTTGAGTCTCAAAGGCAGCGCTTCAAAGAGCTTCTGCAGTCTGCTCTTTTAGAGACGTATATCTCACTGCATCATACATTTAAAAAGGATGAGTGTTTCATATGAAATGAGCTTTTTGACTCATGTCGTCCAGCTCTTCTGAAAACCCCTGAAAGGAGGCTGTCGAGTACCGTGAAATGGTGCAGACAGAAAACAAAAAGTCAAAACGAGCAATACGGGTCAATCATTCCCCTCATTTTCTACCTTTGAACATCCGTGGCGAACTACTGGTGCAGAGTGGAAATCATTTAGGTCCAAAGATGCTACAAATCTATGCTTCATGGCTGACATGACGCGGTGAAGCAGAAGATAAAAAGCACTGAATCACTGTAAGAGAAAAGACAAAACGGGAGCAAATGCTAACATGCTGTACCTCTCCAGAAATTCCAGCCACATTGTCGTCATTTTGTAACGTAGCGTTGATGTACTAGTCGGAGCCCACTCGCAGCGCATTATTTTGAAAATCCACTAGCTAGCTCAGTACTGTGTGTAAATGGATGTGGATCAGCGGTGGTCTCGCGTGGCAGAGCAGAGCAGACGGCTGCTTCTGGGACACTTCTGAACCGCTGCAGGGCACATCTGCTGCAACTACTCTCATTCTCTTGAGCAGGACTTGAGCTTAATTATACAAGAATTAGTTGATTTATATCATTTTACCTAACGAGGTAGGTCAAAATTCACCCCCTGATAGTTGTTATGCATGTGAAGTCTAGCTAAATAGACTAAAGTTGTAAACTGAACTGTAAATATGTTTATTTCTGTCACAAATTCGAGATTGACGCAGTTTTTAGACCAGCCCTCCAGTGGTCAGTCGAGGAACTGCAGTTCATCATCATGGAGTTTTATGAAAATATTAATGTTAGTTCAGGGTTGATGGAAACACTGGACTTCAATTCCCTGTTTCACACTGAACCTGACTGTCTCTTCTGACCAAGACTGAACGATGACTCGAGAAGTTTTATTTTCTTGATGACATTGAGCGTCGACCCGAACAACCTCAATACAACTGTACTTACAAACTTTACTTTACTTACTTTATCTTTTGGGCAGTTTGTTGTTGCTATTTTGTCTCCACTGCATCAAGTTTTTGTTTTATCTTTAGGGTCCATTGTTTGTTTTTCATCCACGACTTTGTGACAAATGCTAACTTTTAACCATGACTTGGCCGAAGCAGCTACAATCGTGTTTCTGCAGCATTTTCTGTTTTTAAGGGAAACCTCAGACTGAAAATATGCCAATCGCTGAGTAGTTCACATCTGTACGCTTTTATTACATCAAAGATCCAGAACACGGTAGAACGATCCCACCTCCATTTTTATTTCTGCCCAACTTTAACTGCCCATGATGCTGCATTCGCTGTAACTGGAAAATTTAAACTCTACTTTACTTGTACATTTGGTCAGCTTTTGTTGTTACTAGCAAACAAATATTATAATTTACATCACCTCAGAAAATAAAAAAATGACCTAATAAGGCTTTTCATCTGACTCTTTGGTGATGTGGTCCTTTTCTTGTTTTCCTCATGGTCCACATTAGAAATAATTCTCAAAGATAGTTGCTAAAAACACAGTGGATCCATTTACTTCAGCGTTCAACCTGCATGATATCAATGTGTGATTCAAGGCACAACGATCAACGATTTTGTGCCCAAAAGAGGAATCGGTGCCAACCGCTGGTGGCTCAACATGTTTGTTTAGTGCAAAGTGTGTCCAATTTAACACAAAGCAGTAGAACAGGTCTCAAATAAGGCACAACCCACAGAGGAAAGTGTTCTGCATCTCTAACCCGAGCATGGCTCCTTCTCATCACTAAGTAGGACGAGCTTGGACTTTCTTACTCGTTACCTCAAACTTGACGAGCTCAACACGTTTGCTTTTTCTGTTACTGGATTGGCTGTGGACTTGATGACATCACAGCTCAGCTAGTAGACCCACACATCTAAAAGAACTACATTCCTGCATGAATACATCTTAAAACTACATAATGCTAATAATGTTGATAGACAAATCAGTGCCATTCTGAGATATTTTGCAGGCGGTGTTTCCCACATTTTGGCAAAACAACTTAGTGAAACCTGTTTGACATCATTTCAAGTCTTTAGTCTTGTCTCATTTAAACTGTGTCATTCCATGTTGCAGTTAGTTACAACGACCATTGTTGTCCTGTGGTTCATAAAGGATTTTGTAGTTGTGCAAATAGTGACCCCGTAAAACCACGAACGTTTGACCACGTCAGCAATGAGACCGTAGAAGTGACGCTTCTTCGCTTTGGATCGATGTGATGTTCACTGCAGCATCGCAGTAGTTCACCTTGGCTGTTTGAAGGTTGAAAAAAAAAAAAATCATTCATAAAATGAAGCATCCGTCTCTCGCTTGTTTTTGGCTTGTTCCTTCGTGAGTGGTGAAGTGGTAAATGCGACACGTTACTGCCACCTAGCAGATACAAATGGTACCTTCCTCACGGTACTGGAGTGGCACCAGAATATTGTAATGGTTTTTCCCAAGTATCCTTCAAAAAGAATGAACATAGTGAGAACGTATCCGGGGGTTTTGATTGTTCTTGACTAGATGTGGACTTTGAATTGGAACTGTGTTTTTTCTGCAACTGATGACGTTTCAGGAGTCCACAAGAATGCAAACACAGCCAAGAAAGAATACTGATATTTTATTATAAACTCAAGAAATTGTCCCAAGACATCCATAACGTCCCTCCTTTAAAGATCAGTTATGGTTTTCTGGAGCGTACCATCCACGACCTTTTGATGTTTACGACAGTCCTTTTTTTTTTTAGAAGTTACATTGTTCTTCTTTTATTTTCTCTTCATTATCACCTCCAGTCATTTTAAAGCACCTCCTCTGTATCTGTTCTGACGTGTTTAACAGCCTGGCTGCAGTTTGGCGCCATAAGAACCAGACTTATTGCTCACCAGAGCTTTCTGAGACCCCACCGTCACCTGGCACCATGATGACCACTCCGCACGTTCTGCTGCCATCCATCATAGGTCTCTCTCTCTCTCTACTACTACTCTCTCTCCCTCTCTCTCTCTCTCTCTCTCTCTCTGCGAGTGTGTGTACATCTAGTGACTCATCTTTACCAGTGGAATCCATTCAGTTAAGTTTTGGCAGAATAAGCGTGAGACCTCAGTTTCTTTCCATTCACTCTCTGCTCATCTAGTTTATTTTAGCCTACAACTGCTTCCGCTGATGAAGGAATAAAAAAAGAAGAATGAAGCCCCACAGACACATTCAACCACAGATGACTGCGTTATGTGACCCTTTAAGGGTTTGTTGACACGGATTCAGAAACATGTTTAAATAATCCTTCGTGAAGGGAAAGTCTCACTCTTGTTCGTTTTCTTAAAAGGGATTCTTGTATTTGCCGTCAGCTGTAGCGTTTGTGCGTTTCTCTTCTCCGTCCGTCCAATAATCACGCCTGATAAAGCCCAGCAATCTTCTAAACCTGCACGCGTCAAGAACGATGCTCTGGCCGAGCACCGGCGACCTGTGAGCAGTGACTGTCTGTGGTAGCGTGTAAAAGACCTTCTGATCCAGGAAACAGTCTCACACCCACAACCGTTTCATTCCACGGACCGTCAGAAACTCCGTTTAATCGATCCAACATCAGGAGCTTGTAGGCTGCTGGTGTCATCAAGTCATTTACAATCTGCAGATTTTTTTCTATTGTTCTCCACTTTCTGCAGAGTATTTATTTTACATTTTATTTATTTTTTTCATCTTGTGATGTTTGATTTATTTCTAGGATTTTTTTTTTTTTACAAGATTATTCTCAGTGCTTTTAATTTTTTGCTTTTCTTTTATTATACATTCTATTTGTATATTCCATTTATTTTTTTATTATTGATTTTATTTTATTTTATGTTCCATATTTTCATTTTACCCTATTTATTTTTAGTTTGTTTTGTTTTATTTAATGTTCTATCTTTTCATTTTATTCTATTTATTCTGTTTTGTTTTATTTTGTATTCTATATTTCAATTTTATTTTATTTATTTTTGTTTTATTTTATTTTATGTTCTATATTTTCATTTTATTCTATTTATTTTGGTTTTTATTTTATTTTGTGTTCTATATTTTCATTTTATTCTATTTATTTTTTTGTCTTAATTTTATTTCAGATTCTACATTTTCATTTTATCCTATTTATTTTTATTTTATTTTATTTAAAAGTCTACATTTTCATTTTATTTTATTTTTGTTTTTGTTTATTTCATATTCTACACGCATTTATTTTTTTTACTTTAATTCTATTTCTCTTTTCTTTGCGCTGCAGCCAGTGCATCAACATTTCAGATGTGTGTTTATGGTGCAAATGAACGACGATTAAGTTTTTGAATTAAATTAAAAGTTGAGTCTATAATAGCTCCTGTGGTCGTGTAGCTGATGGACATGAGCTGTGGGACACGTTTTCCATTCGTTCTTTATCAAACCAGGACGCGGCTCAGAATTAGTCCACTACTGTGGCACCTTTGTGGTTTGTGTCCTGGTTTCTCCTGGACCTGGAAAACCAAGCCATCCATGGCACTTCCTGGTCAGGACCAGGATGGTAAACTTCGATTAAATGGCATTTTATACATTTTAATATATATCAAATGCAGCTGCAGAATCAGAAGGTACCAATTAGAAGCAAACTTGAGCATCATGATGGTAGTGGTTCTTTAATTAAAAAAATAGTTTTTGCTCATAAGATTGCTGGTCTGGTTGTAGATAGCGTGTACACAGAACATTTTGACGTTATTCGGAAGTTTATTTGGTGACGGTGCCGATAATGGAGGCACAGGAAAGAGAAAGCGTATGTACACTCTTAAATGTGTTTCTGACCGCTGTCGCTGTGGTTATAATAAACACCATTCTCGTGTTTTCAGTTTGATAACTTAAAACTTTCCGAGGACAGATAAACTCTTGGATCTCGAGCCTCCTTTACCTTTTAACGATAAAAGAAATCCAGTTGAACCGTGGTGGATCCTTGCCAAAGTGAAAAGAAAAAGATTAAATCACCTCTTTAAGCGGGTCATTGGTGCCCTTGGGAAAATTTAGCCTGACTGGCAAAAACGGCGGCGAGTGCGCTCACACGGAGAATAATCTTCAGTCGGGCTCTGGGGGGAACACGTTTTCTAGAGGGACTTAAATTTCCATGAAAGCATTTGGGTGCACTTATATTTGAAGACATCTGTATCAGCATAAACACAGCTTTTAGTGTTTCACAGTGTTCATGTGTTCTGTGAAAAGTTCATGTGTGTGTGTGTGTGTGTGTGTGTTTCCAGTGGCATATGTGCACGTGAGCACATTTTTCTGAACCCACCGTGCTACATGATGCACAGCAAATTACAGCCCCGTGGTTTTTTGACCAAATAAGGAGAAACAAGTGATATGAATAATGCCTGGCAGGCCTTGGCAGCTCGTGGGGTTAGGTCAGCAACGCAGAGATGAGGGAGGATCCTCATCACGCTGTGTTCTTCTGTAACGGCTGTCATTTACAGCCGCTGCAACCCCCCCACACCCACCCGGCAAGCAGAAGTTAGAACTTCTAATCTGTAGCTGCAATCTGCTGTAGTTTGCTTTATTTGTCATTTGCAGAAGTGGATGCCCTAAATGCAGTTTTACAGCCTGCAGGCGGGGAAAAGATGGACGCTTTGGCAAGTGAAAACCAAAAGTGCTGCTGCAGCCGGGGCATCCAGACGTATAAATGAAATATAGCTGATAAGTGGCAGGACAAAGACAAATGACAAATAATGTCAGCAATTTGGAAAGGAACAAACAAAACCTTCTAGTGAAATTACTGAGGGATGAGATGACGGACGTTAAAGGCTTTAGTGTCAGTCAGCAGCTGAACCCAGGTGTGGAACAAAAGCAGCTGATAGACGTCTTTGGTAAACTTGACCTTTGCTTCACATTGAACTTAACGTTTTCCAAAGCCAGTTTCCTTTTCCCTTCTATTTATGTGTGGAATTCGGACGTTTAATTGTAGGTTTGAGTCTTTGTTTTCTCGTGTGGGTAGGTGCACATTTTTCTTCTGTTTGGGAATGTGATGTTTGCTCTGTTGGCCATGGCTCTCGCTGATGTCAAGCGCCTTTCTGTTTTATTATGTGGCAATAAATAGAAAGATAAACTGCCAGAGGGTCTCCTGGATAAAGGATGTTTAGAGTTGTGTTGCTGCTTTTCTGCCCTAGAAGAGCCTGGGGAGGAAACACATGTTAGCAGGGATCCCTCCAGCAGCACAGCACGTGGGAAGTAAATAAATCTCTCCAAAAATCAGCTTTTTACGGTAAATAACTCAGTAGAAGAGCGTTCCATGCAGTTATCAATTTTCTCCTGCTCATCTGATGGAGGACCGTCTGAGTAGACTTCCCAGATCTCCCTCCCTCTGCCTCTTCCCAGTCCCCTCCTCTGCCTCTTCCAGAAGGACGCTCTCAGACCAGAGATGCGCAGTCGTGGTAAAAATGTTCCATTGTAGATGTCAGCAGTGTCAGAAATCTGACGGCCCGTCGCTGCCTCCCTCGTCTCTGATAGCTAACGGACCAATAGGAACGCACCATGAAATAAAACGTAAACATCACAGCACAGTAGCCTAGCAACAACAGCAGCAGAGAAACAGGAAATAAAACATGCAATTCAAATAAAGAAGGAATTCTTAATCTCATAAGACCGTCAGAGGACGGCTGACTCCACCCTAAACGATGACTCCCACCCCCTAAATCAGGCGTGGGCAAACTACGGCCCGGGGGCCATATGCAGCCCGTTAAGCTTTTTAATCCGGCCGCCGAACTTTACGAAATTATATTAATAGACCTTGTTAATGTTTTATTTTTCCTGCAATTCTGACATTTTCCCAATAGATGGCGCACTCTAGACACATTGTCCTTTGTTGAGGTGCAGCAAACTCCCTGTTTTTGCTTTTCACTCTTTGACTCCGTCCTCAGCCCTTCTGTAAAGATGAGAAGAGAAAAGTGGACAGAGAATGTGGAGTTTTAATAAGGAGTGGAAAACTAAATATTTTTTACCGAACACCAATCTGCTGTATTCCTGATGTGCCAAGAGACTGTAGCGGTTTTTAAAGAATACAATATCAGCCGTCACTTTGCCACAAAACATGCTGACTAAGCAAGCAAGCTATCAACGAAAGAACGGGAAGCTGCTGCTCAGACGTTGGCAGCTAATTTACAGGCTCAACAACATGTTTTTCACCGTCAAACTGCCATTCAAGAGTCAATCTGTCATTCAAATTAGCAAAAGCCAGCAAGCCTCCGTCTGAAGGCGAGTTTGTAAAAGAATGTATGACAGAGACGGCAGGTGTCTTGTTTCCAGAGGACAAAGACAAATTAGAAAAATCAGTTTATCACACAAGACAGTGACTCGCCATGTGGAACTGACAGATGAAGACATAACCAGCCACTTAAATAAAAAGGCGGAGTTGTTCACGTTATATTCATTAGCGCTGGATGGAAGCAACGATCTAAAAGACACTGCTCAGCTCCTCATTTTTATTTGAGGTGTTAACGATACTTTTGAAATAACGGAGAAACTTTTGACAATGGAGTCTATGAAAGGAAAGACACGGGGAGAGGACTTGTGAGACCGGGTGTCTGCTGTCATCGAAAATATGAGGCTCCCTTGGAGTAAACTTATCAGTGTCACCACAGATGGATCTCCAGATTTAACCGGGAAACATGTTAGAATCCAGAATGAGGTGAAAGATGAAAATCCTGAGCAGGATGTTCCTTCACTGCATCATCCACCAGGAATCTCTTTGCAAATCCGTATGACGGCTGAATCCTGTTGTAAATCTGGTTGTAAAACTTTATACGTGCAAGAAGACTTCAGCACCGTCAGTTCATCACCTTCCTGGAGGAAGCTGATGCAGACCACCAGGACCTACTTTATCACTCCCGTGTCCACTGGTTGAGTTTGGGCAAAGTGTTTCAACGACTGTGGGAGCTCAAAGAAGAGATCGGTGCATTATTGGAGTTATTGGGGAAGGAACTGAGCAACAAGAACTGGCTTTGTGACTTGTTGGTTCACACTTGGACAAGCTGAATGTGAACCTGCAGGAGAAGGATCAGTTTGTCCTGACATGTACACAAACGTGAAAGCCTTCAAATCCAAGATGGCTTCATTTTCCAAGCACATTTTAAGTCATTCACTCATTTTCCTACGCTAGCCACACTGAAAGAGGCCGGCGCAGACGGGACGAAATACGACGAGTCACTGGATGTGCTGCAGGACAACTCTGCCGTCGCTTTTCTGATTTGAAAAAACCGACAAGTCACTTCAGTAGGTGGCCTGACCCCTGTCACAGGACCCTGAAGCAGCACCAGAGGAGCTGCAGCTGGAACTGATCGACCTTCAGTCTGACCTCGTCTTAAAATAGAAGTTCAGCTCTTTTAAACTGACTTAATGAAGCGGTGTTTCCAAACCTCCGGAGGACGTCACAAAAGACGACCTACGAGTGTGAACAGACGTTCCAAGCAGCCACAGATCCAACTAACTCCAGACTTTGATGCGCTGGCTAAAAAGGGACCAACAACACTGTTCCCACTGAAACTGAAAGGAAGTTTCTCTGCTGTTCTGGAAAAATGCATTTGAAAATAATTTGTTCATTAAACCTTTCATGTCAGTTCTGTTAAAGGGTGCACGTAAGTGGTGCACAGGTGCACTTACGCTCTCAGATCAAATATAAGGTTCTCCGCATACTGGAACACTGTCACTGTTCCGTCTCTGCGCTGGTCGTTGGGTTTTGGGGACGCACATAGAATAGAAGAAGCAGGACAAGTAGATCTGCATCTCCTACCAGTTTGGATAATATCCCGAAGTATCACAGAACTTTCAGTGCCTGTTAGTGATAAAAAAAAAAAAAATTAAAACTCTGTATTTTCTTTATTTAATTTTCAGTGTTTTAAGAGTCATTTCAATAAATGCTGTGGGACTTGAAAGAGATATTTTATTGCAATGCTTTTAATTTTCAGTTGAAATTAAAGAACATGTTTTCTACATATACCATGTTATTTTTTTCTCTTATGAGATGGATTACCAAAACGCTCCATCCATCTGCTCCTGGGTCACGGGTCAAAAGGTTTGCCCACCCCTGCCCTAAATGTTGCGTTCAGGCTGCTGCCTTCAGGACGGAGTTCGTAGTACCAGTTTGTAGAAATAAACAACACAGAAACAGCTTGGTGGATCACACCTTATATTATAACCTGTTTTTTAAGAATATCTCTCTTTATCTTGTTGTCCTGCTGTCCCCTGCATGCGTCCTGGGGTCCGGTTCAGAAAGTGGGTTGTGTAGAAACCCAGACTATGTTGAACTCAGGAAAACTTTCTCCGTTTCACAAAGCGAAGGTCACTTAACCCTGAGCAAGAGGGTTCAGGCACTGAGGTGACTCATACTTGGAGTCTGTTACCGTGGTAACGCAGTGAAAGTAAGTCCAGGGAACCGCAATAACAGCAAAGCCCGGGTCTCAAACGAGTCGAGGGAGCAGGAACCAGAGAGCTGGACGCGGGAGCAGGAACCACTGGGCTGAGAACAGGATGGGGTGACGTCCAGGACTGTGGGGCTGGTAGGGACCGGAACCCGAGATGTGTCGGGGACCACCACAGAGCCAAGGGGCGACGTGAATCCAGGAAATAGGTACTTCCTACCCCTTCTCCTTCTCCTCCTGGAGGACCCCCTTGTCCAACCAAATGTGATGCCCATCGAGCTGAGCGTCCACCTCCTCTCCATAGACCTCCCAGGACCAGCCAAGTCCCCCAAAAAGGCCGAGGTCAAGCCACTCAGTCTCCTCTGTGCCATCACACACTGGCCTTGTTTTCTCCTCCTGATGGAAATACTCAAAAAGAGTAATAAACTCTCCTGCTGGGTCCATTTTTGGGATGGTCTGGTTTTGTTGTGCTTGTGGTCGGACCTACAGAAGAGGCAGACTTCACTACTGTAATGTCCTCCCAAAAAGACAATCAGACAGCTTCAGCTCATCCAGAACGCTGCTGCCAGAATCCCAACCAGAACCAGGAAAACTCATTCCTGCTGTTCTGAGATCCTTCTACTGGTTACCAGTTACCTACAGAATAGACTTTAATGTGTTGTTAGTTTACAACAACATGGAAACATCTGATCTCCTTGTTGAGACCAAGCAGAGGTCTGAGATCGTTGGGAGTCAAACTCTGTCCACTGTTTCCTTTTACCTTTTTTAATTTAAATTTACGCTCCACATTTTATTGCACTGTTTGGGCTTATCATCTATTTTAAGCTTTGTTTTATTCTCTTAATCGGATTTTGGTGATTTTATTATGGGTTTTATGTGGCTTCTTATGTTTACGTAATAATGTTTTTTCTGTTACTTTCATCCTAATGCCTTGTAAAGCATATTGAGCTGCCTTTGTGTTAAAAAAAAAAAAAAAAAAGCGATTTAAGTAAACTTGTGATGGGACGTCTCATCTGGAAGAACAATCTGAAGAGGTTTTAAAGCTGCCGCTAGCACGGTGCTGTTTTTTAATCAAGATAAAAGGCTGGGAGTGTGATAGTTCTGTCCGTGTCTTTGCTGAACTGAGGACATCTGTTGTCGTTTCAGCATCAGCTGGTCCGCTCCACCAGGGACCGCTGGCATCTTTACAGGATGCTTTTCATCATTCTGACTGAAATCTTAGTTTTGAAATGCATGAAAACATTTTTATACAAACTAAACTGACTAACACACCGAAACAACACGGTTAGAGTTGGGCTAATCCCTGCTAGCAAACATTCACCTGGTCTCTGAGCATGCTCAGTAGCTCCCATCATGAGCTTTGACACAGAAGTAGCAGAATAAACTTAAATATTTAAGGAGAAAAAAACAAACTAAACTATGAAATGACTGATCTCAGACTGGATCTCTGCAGCGGGAAACATGCTCATGGTCCTGCGATGTTTCACCACCTCGCTGCCCGGGGCGGACCCTGGGGTTAGCTGAGAGCTCATCAGTCTACCTAATACACACAAATGAACTTGTATTTATGAGCAAGAGCAGCGATATACGAGTACAGGCGTCCAGTAGCACAGTTTATCTTTGACAACAGCTTATCTGCAGCCTCTCTCTGCAGGATGCTAGCAAACAGAGTACTTTTTTGTAAGGACATGATTATAAGCAATGAGGCACGCACAGTCGTTACGAACAGCACATTTTTCTTCTTCCACTGTCAACCGGACTGTTGCATTCCTCCTCGTCTCTGCTGTTATGTGTGTTTGTGTGCATTCATGCTTTGTTCATAACTGATTTGAAGACTTTAACTGAAGGGAGAAAGCTGAAGTAACTCAAAAGTAAGCATGTCCCTCCTGCAACTTCACTTGAGTGTGACGCTCAATCACATTTATTTGCATTTTCTAAAGACAGTTGAGCTGGTTCGTATTAATTCCTGCTAAATGAAGAGTGAAACATAACAAATTATATATGTTTTTCAATTTTAAAAAATGGATGCATGGAAGTTTTTCTTGGTGTTTAAGTTTATTTTCAGATATGGAAATGTTGTGTTTTTTTTGTTTTTTTTTAGGTTTGACCTCTGGAGTCATGTGAGCTCTGGGATGCAGTTTATTTATTTATTTGTTTTATCTTATTTTTCTGTTTTCTGGGATGCAGTTTAAACGTTTAAGCTGAGTGTCATGTCGGCTGTTATCTTTCCTCCGCGGTTCTCTCCTCTTCTGTCTGGCGGTGCACAGCAACCCAAAGTGTTCCCCGCACACAAAACAGCTAACCCCTTCTCTTCTTCTACCCGCTTTTCCTTGGCTCTTTCCTCCCTTCCTTCCTTCCTTCTTTCCTTGCTTCCTCCTCCCTCTCCTGCTCACTGTTAAACAGAAGCAAGACGTTCTGAACCAAGTAAGGCTCGGCCCGGCGGGCTCTGCATGCTGTGTGGTGTCTGTGTCGGCAGACTGCATGAACATTCTGTCCACTAACATGACATGACCCGGTCTTATCCTCTGCAGATGGTCCCTCACCCTGTCGTGGGGGAAAAGGTCACCGTTCATGGGTTCACTGAGTTCGGTGCTTCGATGCACCTGCCAACATGGTCATGGGGAGGGAGGGAAGCTTGGGTGTTGATTCTTGCTCTGAAGCAAAATTTATGTACTCAGAAACATTGATATGTTTACTGTCTTCATTACTTTCTTTACGTTGTTTTCTGGATGCAGCTTCCAGCATTTCCATTCTGTGTTTGCTAACCTTCACGGGATTTTCTGGTCGTACTCTCACTGTGAGGTCCATTCAGAAGGATTTCAAACCTCAGTGTCATTTTCTTTGTTCTTTTTTTTTGCCTGGCCAGCCATCCTAATTCTTTTACTTCCTTCAACATAAATAATTTGTCCGGTTCCTCTGGTTCCTCATGGCTGATCAGGCTGATTTTCATTAATCTGTCATCTCAGATTAAAGCTGCAGATCATTTCAGGGCAGATCTACCTGAAGTGAAAGCTCCATTGTCTTCTTTTCTTTTATTCTTGTTAAAAAAAAAAAAAGAAAAGTCTGTGATGTAAAGCTCGTTTTTGATATTGAGCAGAACTCAATAGACTGTCTCCTTCCCCGTGCAGCCCATCGACTATGAGGGCTTCCAGCTCTTCATGGCCACTTACCTGGAGAACAGCATCCCAGAAGAGCTGTGTCAGCACCTCTTCACCTCCTTCAAGAGCAAGACTGGAGACTGCTCTCCAGACCAGTCTCGACCGGGAACCAGCTTACTGGGTAAACTGATTTTCTTCTCATAGATGCATCCTTTAACGTCATGGTGACATAGATGCTGACAAAGACGTCCTAATTCCACTACAAAATTCACAAAAAATAAAATAACACTTTCCATATGTAACCTGCTAGGGGTTAAACCAGTAAAGATCCATTATGTTCAGACTGGTCCACGTCGTTTCTGCAGAGTTAAATCTCAAACAGTGAGGGTTTGGAAGTGAAATCAGTAAACGGCCCTGGTCCAGAATGTCTGAGTCACTGACACCATGAACTGCTTTCAGTGTAATAAAGGATGACGTTTTGTTTTGTTTTTTTCTTAAACGCTGCAACTTTGAGGAAAAACCCCAGTTGATGTGGCGTAGGTGTTTTTAAATTTATTTATATTTATTCACAGCATCTGTCAGTCATGAGGAAATACCTTCTTATGGATCTATATCTGAGTACCTTTGAACACCTCACTTGAAAGAATAATTGAAGAACTTTATTTTCTTTTTTAGAAAACTTAATTCAAGTGTGCTGAAGTTTCCTATTTACCACCATCATATCTGCTTATTGTAAGCAGCCAGTAAAGGGTGTTATTTTGTTTTCAGCTAACATCTTCAGAGACTCCGTCCTGCACTTTTCCAGACTTTAAATGGTTAAAAATAAATCATTTACTGCACCATATATTCATCTTTTGTGCTCTGCTGTTGCTCTGTGGTGCACAACTGATGACATCATCAATAACCGTGTGTGAAAATGCAGTTTTTTTTTTCTCATTTTTTAATTTTTTTCTAAACTTCATTGTCGTGACATGAAAAGGAAGCTGAGCTCGATGGCTGGTGTGCAAGTGCAGAGGAGCCAGATCTGGAGGCCTCTCTGCTTTAGCTGCTGTGAGGTCATGCTTGGCTGCTGTCTGACATTTCTCTTTCCAGCCAAACGTTCTATTCTGCAGTCGGCATTGCTGCGCATTTGCTGCATATATTTGCTTTTTAACGTGAATACGTCAATCGCCGCTTTAGCTGCATCACAGATGGTGCTTCTCACGCCAGGAGAGCTGTAAGAACTAGAAAAGCAGTTATGTTCCCGGCCAATTCTGTCTTATTCATTACCTAACCTGGCTAAGGACACTAACAGATCTCATGAAGGCTCACCTGCAGCAGCAGCAGAGAGGAAGAGATGCCCAGCAGACCCCGACCATCTGCATGAAGAAGGCAGGAAAGACATGCCATAAAAAGAGAGAGAAACCCAAAGTTAATGACTATATACATGGAGAGGAAAGAGAGCAGAAGGAAATACCCAGTTACATCATAAAGAGTGCCCATGATTAGATTAAAATAGTTGCATTTAACTGGATTGGATTAAATTGGGCTGTACTGAATTAGCCGCTGATGAGCTGTATATGAAGGCTGGTTTTCATCTTGTGGCTCATTCTTGTGTGACATGAACCCACCTGAGGAGGCCTGAAGAGACAGAACTGAGTTTATCTTGAACATATTTGTAAAAATGAATTAGAGACTTGTTGATTAGGCAGCTGCTTCAGACACATGGGGCCTGTACTGCCACCTGCTGGTTCCTCTGAGTAACTACAGGTGTACAGAGTATGGAAAAGAAATCCTTCATTTAACTTCAGTGTGCAGAGGTGAAGCCTCAGGGTGTGTGTGTGTGTGTGTGTGTGTGTGTGTGTGTGTGTGTGTGTGTGTGTGTGTGTGTGTGTGTGTGTGTGT